>CM021103.1:341352768-341366804 GCA_007115665.2 Sequoiadendron giganteum | reverse complement strand
GGATGTAGGAAGATGTGGATGTTGGATTAGATTGGGATGGGGAGTGATAGTAGGAAGATGTAGATGAAGGATTAGAATGGGGAGATGTGGAATTAATGTAAGGGTATGGGGATGGGGGATTGTGATAGGAAGGTGTGGATGTTGGACTAGAATAGGAAGATTGAGGTGGTGGACCACCATAGGAAGACATGTATGGTGGGTTGGCATAGGAGGATACAGATGGTAGATTAGGATGAGAGGATTGAGATGCTAGATTAGGATAGGAGGAATATTGGAATGGGGGATTGTGATAGGAAGGTGTAGGTGTTGGATTAGGATGGGAAGATCGGGATGTGGGATTAAGGTAGAGGTATTGGGATTGTTGATGATGATGAGGATAAGAGGATGTGGATGTTGGATACGATAGAGGTTGAGAGGGGGGATATGATGAATATGTCAATGGTGAGGATGTTGGATATCCCTTGTCAAGGGTAGCATAAGGACCGTTATTAGATGTGGATGAATGCATGGTGGGATAGTTCAAAGGAGTAGTTGGATTGTGGGAGGCGATTGGAGAGAGCTTGCTAGCAATGATAGTGTCAAGGGAATCTATATAACAATCTTCATGATCAACAAGATTTTCGTTATCGTCATCAACGGAGTTAGGATTCCCCTTAACTACTATAATTGGTCGTGTGAGAAGGGGATAAAGATTCATGATGGATATAGATTAGAAGGAAAGAATAGATTATGGATAGAGAACTATGATGGATTGAAAGCTAATATGGGGATTAGATGAAAGCTCAGATTGGGATTGAATAAAAGCTCAGATTAGGATGATGGGATTAACATTCAGATTAGAACTAGATTGGAGCTTAGATTGGGATTGGATCAGAGGATATGATAGGATTTATTTGAAACCAAGATCATGGGTTTCAACTAGAGGACGTAAGATGTTGACAATCAGATTTTTGCCAAATTTGGCAGTTTTCAAAAATTGTCAAATTTTGCCATTTTAGGAAACTTCATAGGCATACGTTTGAGAGTCCAATTTTTTTCAAAAAATACCCAATACTAAGATAGGATGAATTGCCAACTAACATCGGAAATATGAGACATGCATTCAGAGTTATTAACGAAACAGTTCGTCAAAAATTGGAAAATTGGAAAAAATAAATGTTAATTTGTGATTTTAAGGGTCAAGATGAAAGTTTGAGGCTCTGAAAATGTGTCGAAGCAGGATCCAATGGACTTTGCAGTTTGTTGGGAATCCACATGCCAACTCATAATGCAACCACCCGTAAAATTTCAGCCAAAACCCACATCCGAGTCAAAAGTTATGGCCTCCAGAAGTTTTTGCATAAAAGTCAAAAATTTCAAAAACGAAGTCTAGATGATTGGGATGGATGATTTGATGATAGATATAGACTCCAATGATGTTCTAAGCACTTATGCAGTCTGGTCGATGAAACGTTGATTTTCAGAAAATGTTGACCGCTCGGAACAGGGAAACGATCGCTCGGAACGGGTAATCGGATATTCAGATTGGATAGATAAATGGTCAGGAGGGGTGAACGGGGGATTGGAATGGCCAAATAAAGGTTTGGATTGGCCAAATGAGTGTTTAGGATGATGAAATGGTCAAATGGAGGCTTCGGAGATTCGAACGGAGGTTTAAAATGGTCAAACGGATCAAACTGTCTGTTCAGGGGGCGTATTCGCACTTCTGCAGAAAAGGTTGAAACAGAGGGCAAGGTCACCCCTCTGCAGTAAAAAAGGCTGAAACAATGGGGCAAGTTCGCCCCTCTGCGGTGAAAAAGGCTGAAACAGCAAAGGGTAGATTCGCCCCTCTGCAGAAAATCGGTTGAAACAAAGGGCAAGGTCGCCCCTCTGCAGTGGAAATTTGAACTTGGTTTGGATAAGGGATTTTGGCAAGGACTTAAAATGGTTTAATGACAGTTTGACTTATCAAAATTTATTGGTTCTTCACAGAAAGACACTTTGAACAAGCACAATCCTATGATTAGTGTTTAACGGGTATGGCCGGCAAAGGTCTTACTCTAGCATGAACAAGGTTTCTAGGGAGTCCTCGATATACGCTCGGTACGTGAGGCACAATCATGAACACTTGCCCGTCACAAGCGTGAGTTGGGAGCCCTAGCGAGATATTGAAAGGCTCATACCAACTCTTCACGTCTATCTAGGTATCACCCTAGCTTCGACGGTCCGCTAATTACGACGCAACTGGATTCGGGTACAGCTTTGGCTCTCCCCCCTTTATATACCCCGCCGGTATGCGTGGTTGGAATCGTGCCTTGGGGTGATGAAATCCCCAAGCAGGTCTCGCTAAGAAGAAGACACTAATCATTTCCAACTACCTCCTTCGGATCCGCACAACGTGCAAAGGAGGAAGGTGAAAACAAACTAATGCCCCCTTAAGGTAAAATAAATAAAATAGACACAGCAAGCAGCAAATATTTCTTTCCCCTACTTATACTAAGTAAATAGATAAAGCAGTAAGGAAAGACTTTTAAAAATCAGAATAAAATGAGGGCCCTGCAAGCAAATGTTAGTTGTTTGTCTTTTCCCTTTTGTGATTTTGCAGCAAAAATATGCAAGATACCAGCAAGCAATCTGACCTCACTTATCAACAAACAAGATTAGTGGGTTAGAGCACAAAATAGCAAAAGAAAGAGACAAAAACGAAGCTAAAATGTCCCTTTTTTACCTTCTCGAATGTGTTGTTAAGGGCAGATTCGCCCCTCTGCAGAAAACAGTCAAAAAATAGCCTAAAGGGCAGGTTCGCCCCTCTGCAGAAAACAATTAAAAAAATAGCCTAAAGGGCAGGTTCGCCCCTTTGTAGAAAACAGTCAGAAAATAGCCTTAAGGGCAGATTCGCCCCTCTGCAGAAAACAGTCAGAAAATAGCCTAAAGGGCAAGTTCGCCCCTCTGCAGAAAACAGTCGAAAACAGTAAAGGGCAGGGTCGCCCCTCTGCAGAAAATAGTCGGAAAAAGAGGGAAAGGTCGCCCCTCTGCAAAAAATAGTTGGAAACAGAGGGCAAGGTCGCCCCTCTACAGAAAACAGTCAGAAACAACAAAGGGTAGGGTCGCCCCTCTACAGAAAATAGTCAGAAACAGCAAAGGGCAGGGTTGTCCCTTTGCAGAAAATAGTCAGAAACAGCAAAGGGCAGGGTCGCCTCTCTACAGAAAACAGTCGGAAACAGAGGGCAAGGTCGCCCTTCTGCAATGTCTGGGAGGGCAAGTTCGCCCCTCTGCGAACTGAATCTGCAAACAAGCTAACAACAGAAAACGTGAAAGAAAGAGACCCCTTTGTGGGTCCCACCGGACGTGCCAGAAATGTGATCCTAATAAAATGTTGCTTCCTAAATGTGAGATGTTAAATAAGAAACTAATAATGCAAATGGGAAGAAGCAACAAGATAATAGGGCACCTCAATGATTAGCCTAAGAAAATGAACAATATGAAAGCAAGATAAACAAATAGATTGTTGTTATACCTTCATGTTGTTGTCTCTTCCCTTGGTTGATGCTTCAAAATTTGTGTGCTCCTTGGATGGCAATGGATTTTGAATGGATGCAAGATCAATTGGTGATGCTAAATGCTATGGTAGATGAGAGCTTGAATGATAATTTTGCAAGAGTTTTGTTGCAAAAGATTTGATCCCTTTAAAATGAGAGAAATGAGGGGTATTTATAGGCTAATTGGAATTCTCTAGAGAATTCAATGGTTGGGATTGATCCAACAAAGATCAAGATGAAGGGCTATGGTGAGTTGAGGACTCACAAGCCCTCACATCTTAACATGTGGAATGTGAGATGTTTTAGGGTGGAGTGATGTGGAAATGAGGTGGAAGGGAAGTACATGAGGTGGATCTTGGGGGATAAGAAGATTCCTTGGAAGAATAAAAGTGAATTAAAAATTCACAATGATTAGAAGAATCTAGTGGATAAGAGAGCGTCTCCAAAAAGCTGGAGATTTGTCACATGTGGGTGATGTGACAAGTCCAAGGTTCTAGAAGCCCTTGGCACGTGTGAAGTGACAAGTCAAGGCTTCTAGAATCTTGCATGGGGGATGGGGAAGACCTTGGAAAGATAAAAGTGAATTAAAAATTCACATGGGGAAGAGAGGAACCTTGGGCAAATAAATGTGAATTAAAAATTCACATGGGGAAGAGAGTCCAGGCTAAAAATGGTAAGTGGAAAGGTTGACCAAAAAAGATAAGCCAAATGTGGCTAATGATTCTGATTAAGGTTGTGCAAACACAGGATTAAGGTAATTAATGAGAGATTAGAGGCAAGTGGGAGATTATGGAGGATGTGACACTTAATCAAGATTAAGTGGTGCACATCCTAATCATAGATTAATTAATTTAATCCGGATTAGACAAGGAGAGAGAAAAAGATGAATTAAAAATTGGTTTTAATTCAAATGGGTTAAAAGACTAAATCAAATAATTTGTCATATTTATTTAATTTAGAGAAGAAAATGGGGTAAGGCAAAGTATTTAATTTATTTAATTAGATACTTTAGGAACCTTAGGCAGAAAATTAAATAATGATTAAATACATTATTTAATCACTATTAATGGAATAGATGAATAAAGTAGACAATTTTAATCATATGGAAGTGATCAAATTTGGATGTCTACAACACCACTTTGCAATTTTGCACAACTTGAATTTGACACTTTTTTCATCAAATGAAAATTTGCTACCACGGGAAAACCACTCCAAGATAGCCAAAACCAAGAGAGGTTTTTGTAGAGGGGCCCAACGTGATCCTATAGGATCAAACAATAAATTTATAAGCATCACGGTATGCAAGTAATAGCATGATGAAGTTTGCAGCCAATTTGCACTTTGGACCCTTAAGGGATCAATCCGATGGAATGTAGCTCGGAGTGATTCTATGTGTTTCGGTGCAAAAGAGGATCATTCCTATCATAAAAATACCTATTCAGACGTGTTGGAATAGTCTATTTTGTCACATAAGTTGTAGAATGAAAGTTGCACCACTTTGCACTACTTGCATTTGATGTTTTTTCCATCAAGTGAAATTTGTCGCCACGGGAAAACCACTTCGAGATAGCAAAAATCGAGAAAGGTTTTTGTAGAGGGTCCCAATGCAATATTGTAGGATTGGATGAGAATTTTCTAACCATCATGGTATCCGAGTAATAGCATGTTGAAGTTTGCAGCTATTTTGCACTTTGGACCCTTAAAGGATCAATCTGGTGGAACGTAGCTCAGAGCGGTTCTGCATGTTTCGGTGCAAAACAAGACCATGCCTAGAATAAAAATACCTATTTGGATGCATTGGAGCAGTTATTTTGGTCACACGAGTTGCAGAGCGAAAGTTGCACCACTTTGTAACTTTGCGCAACTTGAATTTGATACTTTTTTCATCAAGTGAAAATTCGCCGCCACGGGAAAACCACTCTAAGATAGCCAATACCGAGAGAGGTTTTTCTAAAGGGGCCCAATGCGATCCTATTGGATCAAATGAGAAATTTCTAAGTGAAAGGGAATAAGTTTTATGGGATTTGTGTTGCCACCCCTGTAGATTTTGATGGAAAAGGGCATGAAAAATGAGGTTTCACTCTAGGATTTGATAAAATATTGCATGCAGAGGTTGGGTGATTGTCTTTTGAGTTTTTCCAAGTGATTTTAAGAAGGTTTGAGGTGGTGGCATGTTCTGGTAAGGTTTGGAACCATTCCTTTCAATAAACCCTCCATATATTAACATAAAATAAGGGTTTTGATTTGGCATGGTGGAGCGAGTTTGTCTTTAGAAAAATTGTGGATTTGAGGGTTTGGATACATGATAATTGCTGCCCCAACAAGTTAAAAGGGTTCTTGAATGTTTAAAGGTATGTTCCTTTGTAAATTAGGCCTAGTTAGCCTAATGAGGACAGTGAAGAAGGTCATTTTTGATGCACATGTTCCAAGATAGTCACTGTTGATTTTGAAGTATGTGTTGTAACTCAATAATAGCTATCTAGATCAGTCATTTTTTTGTGAATTAATTTGAGAATATTTCCTCAAAATACCACTTGGAGCCACCCTTTTCACTTGAAAATTCATCATAAAACCCTTTAGCAGCAACTCCACCTTTGTTTCTTGAATTCCCCTACACAAATAAACACACACACACCTAAAACATCCTAATTCGACCTTACATGCTTTATATCACTTTTCTAATCACCTAATGACCTCTTTGAGACTTTGAATACATTACATATGACCTTTACATGACCTTTTTCACATTGTTTACATTTCAAAATTCATTTTTTGCAAATTTGCCTATTGAAGGCATTTACAAAACAAGGTGTTACTGCACCAAACATGAACTCCAAAATTAAAATATTTGAGTAAATCTCATTATGTAAGTAAATCTCATTAGAATGCCTTAGGTACTTTGTTCTCACAGATATTTTACAATGTCGCTCATACATTCGAGATTCTCTTTAAATGTCTACATCATAGGTGCTCATTATGAGGTTAACTTCAATTGAGTAACTTGAGATTCCTTCGCTAAGCTTCACACACTCTTTTATAATGGCTTGAAATCAAAATTTAGATTTGTCAAGATCATAAAAATAAGGATGTTGCATTACTTTTTTGGCTGAGATTCTCTTTGATGGCTCATAAATCAGCATTTTCTGCAACGAGAGATCAATCAATTTTTAGTAGTTTACTTACAAATACACAAAGTAAAAGACAAAAATAAAGAGCATCCAAAATGGAAATGAAATAAAAATATATGGAAGACAATTACAGATAGGAATGCAGGTCTCACAACTTATTCACTCCTAGTCATACATCTTCATTGGGAATTCCAACATACCTATTGCACACAACACCTCTCGTGAATAGAGTAAGTTGAAATTTCAGATGCTCTTATAATGTCTACATCATAGCTGCTCATGATAAGGTTAACTTCAAATGAATAACTTGAAATTCCCTCACCGAGATTTGCACACACTTTTCTAATGGCTTAAAATCATGATTGAGATTTGTCAAGACCATCAAAATAAGGATGTTGTATTGCTTTTCTGGCTAACATTCTCTTGGATGTCTCATATATCTACATTTTTTGCAAGGGGACACCAATCATTGTTTAGTATGTTACTTACAAATATGCAAAGTAAAATAAGATGATAGCATTGGCATCAAACAAATTAATGTGCATACAAGTATAAATTAATAAGAACCAATGTGCATATACTTATATATTAATCCAACGAACTATCTGGGTCTTCTCTACTCTTTATTGTGTCAAGTATTGCCTCATGGTCAGACTCATGGACCTTCCACAAGGTCTTGTTCAAAGGTCTACCCCCATATTTGGTCAAACAAACATTGGATGCCACGACAAGTTTCGAGTAATGAAGAATCTTACGATGCTTGTCAAAGTCTTAAAATAGCCAATGTTTAACACTCGAATGTGGGTACCTTCTAAGCCATGTTCCAGTAATCACAACTGAGCCTATAGGATATTCGATGTTTTCTCTATCTATAACTAGGGCCTCCAATTTCTTTTTGGCCTCAACATAATGACATAAGTAATAGTTTGTTCCCTCTTCATTATCTTCATCTGCAATAACTGCATAAACATGCGCTGCATTGATATGTGCAGAAAATATCTTGAAATTTGTCAACATTATGAATACAGTACAAAGTAAGATAAAGATATGGAATTTCAACAACTTAGCAAGTAGATATATCACCTGGTTGAACTAGATTTGATACGTGGTCAAAGTCGACCGATGATTCCATCTGTGTCAGTTCCAATGCCATCGGAGGGCAATACATGTGAAGTGGGCTAAGATAACTTGTCAACCATTTGTCAACCCACTCCCCTGACTCACAATCATTCCAAGCTTGCATTGTACATGAAGAACAAAAGCATGCCATCTTTCGTGTATCAATACTCCATGAACCTACATTTGAGCTAAGGAAAGAGTGTACCTCACTCGATCCTATTACTGTACAACAGTCTTCATATGGTGCAATGTTAGTATCATCCATCAACCAAAAAAATCTATGAACTGAAGACGTACCCTCATTACCTGGACCCATCGAAGCATTACAGCACTCAACAATTGATTTTGCATTTGTCAACTTTGCATTGTCTTTATACTTTAACTCTTCTCATGCTAATGCTGTTTTCACACATGCTCCTACACCATCATGCTCCCCCTTTCCATGTCCAGCCTCATAAAAGTTCCACATACGTTGAACACCTATAATGACATGCATCTTGCACAACCAGTAGAACATGCACGAGTTCTTGAATTGTGCTGCACATTTATTAGACCATATTATATGTCGGTCGTATTCTATGCCCCTCTGAGCCAAACCACTATAGAACATCTAGAAGCAACCTTGCACGAACTCTGGAGAATGCGTGTGATCATCACTAATGTAAAATTGGTACTCCCTCAATACCTTCCTTTGGTCATATGTACTATCAAATGCATGAATGAATGCTATGTGCACAAATATCAAAACTTGTGTGGAGTTGTAATACTGTGACTGCACCTCATGTTGTGGCTGTAGAGTGTAGTTCTCTGCAAAGTCAACTACTGATACAATGCTTCCAACTAGAAAGATGTCCTTGCATAGCTTGAATTGTGTGTCCAACCATCGGGCTCTATGGGTATGCATTGCATACTTAGACAGTATATTGTCATGAAACATGGACATAAACTAGTACACTAGAATCTTCTCAATAACCAAATCACACGGTTTTTCTTAAGACCCATCTTTTGTAGCATATGCCACTATTTTATACTTCCCGAACTCTACTAGTTTATGTCCCACCTCATTTGTGCTTTCCATATGTTGACATACTGGCATATGCTGGAAGCCACCACAACGCTCGCATGAACCATCCAAGCATGTTGTCCTGTAGAATATTTGGCCATCCTCTATTTCACATAATTTTTTTGATAAGAACTCTCTTGAAGATTTTGGTGGGGCTTCTATGCCACAATCCTGCAAAACATCGTTAGTATGCAAATCTACACATATAGAATGATAAACATCATAATGGTTAGAAAATTCAATATGTAGTCTACAACAACAAGTAGTGCGTATGTGATTTATCTTGACATAAAAAGGTTTAAGCATTTCAAAAAATCTTTGAAAAATACTAATTTGAGGATAATCATTTTCAAATTTTTCAAAAAAATTGGTTTGAGTCATCCAAAAAATGCTTTGGATGTGGCTCACAATTCTGATTACCGATTCTCCTTCTTACCACATCCCTTCGATTCGGAGATGGCCTTGTGTTATTCTTCCAATACTCTTCAATTAGTCTTCTCAAGGCTTCGACAACTTCTTTATCTTTTTGTGACAGTCTCCTCGAGAATTCCCATAATTCATTTGAATCATTTCCCTCAATGCTTTGCCGCCTTTGAATGGCTCTTGATAAAGTTTTTCTACTAATTCTCATTTCTTCACTCGTCTTTTTAATGAGACGAGCTCTCTTTGTTTGACAGCTTATCAAAGTCAATGTAATGACACGTCGAGTGACATTACTATCCTTTGAGCATGAGGTCTTACCCACACTCTCATAAGCATCCATTAGATTCTTCACAATAGTGTCTTCACTCGATGCATTCGATGCTCTCAACCCAAGATTCTTCATGATGTTCCTATACTTTACACCCCGCATCATTTCAACAAATAGTTGACATCTTGCAGTCTCATTTATCCTTTCAAAGAATCATTCTCAAATCTTATCAACATATCTTCTACAAGTGCATGTTGAAATCTTACCTTCCATGTGCTGCAAAATCTCATCATCAATATTAATCAAATACTTTGGCTTTCTATGCAAAATTCTAGGTGGTGTTATCCTAGGTACATACATCTCAACATTAGGAATTTCATCAATATTTAATTGAGGTGGGCTAGATTGCGTACCTTCAATCAAGGGTGGAGAAGAAGACATACCTTGAGGTTCACATGGGGATGATGGCATACCTTCTTCGTCAAATCCAAGTGATGATGTACTCTCAACTTGAGATGTGTTGGATGGTGTCCAAGAATATTCACTTGAGGTAGATGGTGTCCCTCCATATTCACTTGCAGTAGATGGTGTTCATCCATATTCACTTGTGCTAGATGGTGTCCCTCCATATTCACTTGTGCTTAATGGCGTCCCTTCATATTCACTTGTCGTAGAGGGTGTGTCTCCAACTACAGTATCTGAATCTGTCTTACGATGATGATTTCGCATTCGTGCCTTTTGTGCTACCAATTCTCGTTCTTTTTTTGATTATTGAGGTTCCTCTTCAATTGGCTTGTTTTTGTCAATCATTTCCAATTTCTTCTTCACAATATGCCACCACCCGAACTCTCTCCTTTTCTTTGAAGGTTCCATTCTCTTCATCTATTAGTTTCCTATTTGTCTTTTTCTTCGGCATGGCGAATAATTTTATTTGTACCATGGTAATGAGACGAATATTAGTTCTTAAAAAATGTATCCATTCAAGTTAATTGAAAAATATATGCCATTCAAGGCTTCATTTAAATAATACTTACAATCATCCTATACAAAAGTTAACCTAGCATAGACAAATGTGACATGATTTTTTTCAATCCAGAATACCCTAAAGAAAAGTGGTAACATGGCATGCCATGATTGCAAGATAGGCTCAAAATGGAAGCGTGGACATTTGTAAAAAATTGCATTTTTTGGCAAAGTTGTGAAGAGATAAGTTAGTTAAGAAGTTAGAAAAATAGTTAGATATGTTGAGGGAGTTGAGTTTGAAGAGAAATAAGATAAATATCATGTAAGTTACAATCATAATGAGTGTAATGGCATTGTGATTGTTTGATAAGTTTGTGGTGCAGGAGCACCTTGACAATCTATGCTTCCATTTTGAAATTTGATTCAATTTTGGGTATCTCCATGTTGTAAGAGGGTCATTAAAGACATTTTCCATGTATGGGAATCATTAGGAGGTTTAATTTTTAAGTCCTATGTGTATTTTGTAAATTTGTCACTATTTGCAAAAGTTGCACAAATACAAAATTGTGAAAAGTTACAAAAACTGTGAAATAGGGAAGGTGAAAAGTCATATGGGCTTATTTTCACTTGGAGGAACTTGGAATTTGATAAGACATGTATTTAATGCCTTTATAAGGCCTCATGTATGTTTGGAAAGTTGTGGGTGATTGAATATTTGATTTTGAATGAATAAACACACTATTTTTTTGTATTTTCTTTAGAATTTCATTGTTTCAGGCTCTTGTACGAATTTGTACAGGTAGGAATGCTTGTTTGGATGTTTTTAAGTGTTTTCACACACAATAACCTCCCACATACAATTTTTTTCATGCATTTTTCTTAACATTTGAGTCAAATAGTAATTTTTCTCTAAAACTGTCAAACCCTCTGTTAGGGTAAACAGTGAACTTGAGAAATTGTGTTTCTCCCATTCTACTCAGTGAAAGTTCTCAATTTTGGTGTAAAAACTCCTTGTGGAATGTAATTTCATATTTCAAATGTTACCAATCATATGGTGAGGACTAAGGTGTGAAGAAAATATTTTTTCTTGACTGTAAAACTATGTTCAAACTGGTAAAACAGGGAATTGTGAAGCTTAGAGCTTAGGGTTTATGGAAATGTGTTTGGAAATGAACTTATAATGGACTTATAAGTTTGGTAAGGTCAAATGAAAGGTATTTTATGTATTTTTTATGAGGTTTTGGTGTTGGGGGTAGCAAAACCAATAACCCCTGTTTGCAATACGGCTTAGTTAGGCTTATTCTCAAACTAAAACAACTAGTTTACAAGCATTTGTTTTGAAGGACTTAATATCCATCTTGTAATATGTTTTGTAGGAGGGAAATGTGTTTCCAAAATGAGTATCACAGTCCAAAGTGTGTGCATGGTTTGGGAGATACATGTGATAGTTTGCAGATGCTTAGCTACTAGTAATGTGGACAATCAACAAAGGAACTGAGTTTGTGTGTAAGGGAAAACTTCTGAAAGGTTTCATTTTTGTTGTACTAACTCAAAAAAATATTTCTTAATAAAATAATGGTTTGGTTGTGCCTTAAGAATTATAGTTTGTTTTTGTAAACAATGGTGCCATTATGGAAGATTTAAGACAACTTGTGAATGACATAATCATTGGTTGATGTTTTGAGGAACCTAGTTGATTATAATAAGTTATTTTCAAGATTTTCAAGGTTTTTTAAAGGTCCAACCTATAACCACTTGTTAAATACCAACCTATAACCACCCTATAACCAACCTATAACCACTTGTTAACTACCAAGACCTTCATTTGTCTTAAAAATTGCTAACATTAACAACTTTTGCTAAATAAGCAACATTATGAAACTTTGTTGTCCAAGACACCTAAGACCACTCAAAAACCTTTATTTCATCCCTAATAAAACTTCTAGACTCTTTTCTTTCACTTCCATTTACAATTTGAATAATTTTCCTTCAAAGATTATATGGCAAAATTGACAATTTTCTGAAGCAAGAGTGCATACTTGCACATTTGATCACCAAACTCAGAAAATCCCTAAATACATGAAAGATTGGTCTATTTAGACCTTATTTTCAATAAAATCTATGAAAAATAATCTAAAAACTCTTGAACTCACCCAAATACCTTAAGACATATTGTCACCAAAGTAGATTTTGAAACATGGTTGTAGGTGCCCCTGCACCACGGGTTTCGAATACTGCAAGGGGAAGCATGCTCAAAGGATGAATTTTGGTGAGATATGTGGAATGTGTATTTGGTTTATTTCAATCAATAACATGATCATTATAGTGTCTTGGATGTTTGGATAAAGTTTGGTAGTTACCTTCCATGATTTGTTGTTATTTTGCCATGTAAGTTACAACATTGAGTTCTTGAATTAGTGAATCATGAACGAATTGAATGGTTATGAGTTTCTAATGAGCTTTATGCTATTTTAAAATCAATTTTATGATGGTTAATCTATTTTTTGAGTCTGAAAAAGAGTTGAAACCAAGTTCTAATGTTTTGTGGAAATATGAAATCAAGTGAAATTGAAGGATTCTGATGAAAAGATGATTGAGTTTTGTTCGTTGATCTTCTTCAATTTAAGTTAGGGTCAGAAGTACGGTTGATGATTTGTGGATCCTGGTAGATGCTCTACATCAAGTTTAAAATGGTAATTGGCAAGTGTATATAATTGTGTAATTTAAAATGTGCATTGACAACGTAAGGTTATAATGACAAACAAAAATGAAAGCAAGCCATAATAGAATGAAAGAAAATGTGTAAAGACTTCACATACCTAAAAAACTAGACTTTCAAATGGAGGAGTTCAACCCAATTATGTAGCCTTAGCTTCTTCTTTCTTCAAACTCCACAACAATTTGACTTGTTCAAAAGCTTTTTCCCCTCCAAACTTCAATTGTATATCAGTTTTCAATGGAATTCAAACTTCAATTGATATTATATGTCTTTCAACATGGAAACTCTGTTATTTCATGCAAAGGTGGTAGAAATATCATGGAAAAGGTGATGAAATGTGAAAATCATGCTTGCACAGTTCACAACATCATCAAAAAGCTACTTTTTGTCGGAGCATGCGCAGAACCAGGAGAATATACAAACTATGGGCCTTGACATCACAGGTATATTGAATTTTTTTACCATTTTTAGTGGAATAAAAAACGTGCTCACATTATAATGCGAGCACGTTATTTCTTCCTAAAATGGTAACATCTCTACTTCTTCAAAATGCGCATGCGTTATATGAAATATGGTTTTCTTAATATATTTATTTTCTCCCTCTTTGTTTATACCCTCTATCCTAATTATATATCTCTCCCCTGCACCCTTATAGTAGAGGAGATAGAGGTGAGTGTGTGTGTGAGAGAGAGAGAGAGGGAGAGTGGGAGAGAAAGAGAGAGTGGGAGAGAAAGAGGGAGAGAGAGGGAGAGAGGGAGAACAAGGGAGGGAGGAAGGGAGGGAGAGGGAGAGAAAGAGAGAGTGGGAGAGAAAGAGGGAGAGAGAGGGAGGGAGG
>CM021103.1:341148469-341350579 GCA_007115665.2 Sequoiadendron giganteum | reverse complement strand
TCTCAAGTCTCTCACTCACACTCCCTCTCTCTCCCACTCCCTCTCAATACTCTCAAGTCTCTCCCTCTCACCCCCTCACACTCCCAAGTCTCTCACTTTGGCACCATACCTACATAACTCTCTTTTTCTCTTTGTCTCTCTCTCTCCCCCCTCTCTGTCTCTATCTCTCACAATTCTCTCTCTCCCACCCCCCCTCTCTCTCCCTCCCTCTATCCCTCCCACCCTACCTAGCTAAGTCCCTCTCACTCCAACCCCTTCTCTCCCACTCCCTCTCTCTTAAACTCTCACTTCCACCCCCTCTCCATCTCTCCAGACTCTCTCTCTCTCTCTAAATTCTCCCTCCCTCTAAAGACATACATAAATACATACATACAAGCATAATACATATGTACATATAATCCTACATTCATACAAGCATACATACATACATGTGTAGATACAATATTACATACATACATACAATATATATGCATTGGTACATACAGGAATACGTACATACATACAAGCATGCATACATGCATACATACATGACATACAAGCATACATGTACATACAAACATACAAATATATTAGCATACATTCAATATATTGGCATTTAACATAAAACAGGACATAACGCGAGAACGTTATAACGTGCTCACGTTATGTCTTAGTTGACATGTTTCCCGCAAAAGAAAAAATAATATCAAAACTAAAATATAACGTGAGCGTGTTATAGCCCGAGCGCGTTATAGCATGAGTGCATTATAGCGTGAGCGCATTATATCTTGCTTTGGGAATTCCCGAGCCTTAGGCTTGGTATTTTCCTTGGAATACCAACCCAAAGGCTTGGAGGGAATTCCCAACGACCAGAGACGTGTTTTAAAAAAATCTACCATATTTCACATAATCGAGTTCGTGCTCATCATCAGGATTACACGTGGTTCAATATCGAAAAAATCGAACACATGGGTAATATTGCATTTTCTCTTAGCTATCCAATGATGTAATTTTTTTCACTTTTTAAAAATGTTAAGCCTTTCATCCATAATTTATTTTATTTGTATCTCTTTTTTTTTGCCAAAAAGCAGTGTTTGGTATTTTTTTCGTTATAAATTAACCGTTCATCGAATTTTCAAATAAATTGTATTTTTAGAAACTAGATTCCATTCTAAAAAAATTTAAAAATAAATAAATAAAAATTCAATTAGTTTCCAAAATTTGTAGGGGTAGCATGGCCAAAATTATGTTTTTCATGAAATTTTCACTTCAAGAATTAGTAAAAAATCAAGTATTCATTAAAAAATTATCAGAAAAATCATGCATCAACTACATACTGTTAGCTAACTTCTGACCATTGCGATTTTAAAAATTCAAAAAAAAAATTCACCGTACAAGGGTCATACAAGAGTTGCTATGTTATGTTTTTTTGACAAAAACAACACCAATTTGTGTACATCCCTCTTTTGAACCCCTTAATCTCAACCATTTTAAAAATAAATTAGTAGTTTAGAAAGTAGACTCGGAGCATTTCGATCCTTGTTTTCATTCCATCTCAAAATTTTGAGTGTAACTATCCTCAATTTCACATCCAAGGTCAGTATTTCCTTATTTTAGAAAAAAGTTGTCCACTTAAGTCCCCTTTTTGGGAACCATCTTGGTGCACTTACCCAAATATTAACTTGGAATTATGATTTTACTACAAAAACGGGGTTAGTACAACAATAAAAATTCAAACCAAGGTTAGGAAATGTCATTAAACACTATAACTAAGAAAAAATAGTAAATTCCTTGAAATAGGATAAGAAGTGTCATGCCAAACAATGCATGTGCTTATTGATAAAAAAAGATACACCATAGGTAGGATAGAATACTAAAATAGAAAAAAAAATGTTGATAAAATTGTATCATTGTGAGACATATGTACTAAAAGTAAGCATAAGTAATCCAAAACCCAAACAAATATGTTGATTCATTCTAAAAATGGACATTGGGATAAAAATCCTACAAAACCAACGATGAGGAACCTACAAAACACAATTGTAGGAAATAAACTAAGTATAACTAGTTAGGGGTAGAGATATTATACCCACCCAATCACCCATAGGTTTAAAATGGATCAAAATAAACCTATAATAGATTTGAGAAAAAGAAAAAAAGGAACTATTATACAGAACAAAAATATCGTGCATTGGTGTATGTTCAAGACATAAAAAACTTGCAAGATTTGACATAAGATATTATTTTGATAGAAATAGAAACATCGTAGGACTAACATATGTGTTGAATGAGATAGATGCACTACGTGAAGGGATGAATGTGCACAAGGAAAACACATGCACTGACATAGGTGGTATATGGGTTGTTTTGTAGAAAGCACAAGTTGGGAGCTCAAAAACATGTAAAAAAATGTCAAATAGACATGCAAGCATAAAAATTAGTTTGGATAAAATGTCCCACCAGACATGCCTATTTGTAGAAGAGGGAAAATGAAGGAAAAAATATGAAAACACAAAAAAAAATTAATCCAACTTTTAATCATACCACTACCTCTAATTGAGCAAATACAAATGCCAATTCAAATGAAAATGAAAAACAATGCTAACCTAGGGTGAGTGGATGTACTTGTGATCTATTTGATGTTGGGTTTCTCTTAGGATTTCTCAATGTGGCAATATGTACTTGCTCTAATGGATTCTTCTTCATAATTTGGTTGAAGATGGGCTTGATTTATATATGTGAGATGAGAGGAATGAAGAGTTGAGATTTATTTGAAATCAATAGTTAGGATTGAATGAGAGGATTTTTAAATTAGAATTTGGAAGGGAGGTGGGAATAAATGTTGGTAGTTGGTGTATGGAGGGCTAAGATTGAATTTTTAAAGTGGATGGTTAAGATTTAGATTTGATTTGATTTTGGATGGATGATAGTTGGGAATGGATGGCTAGGATTTAGTTGATTAAATTGATGGCTAAGATTGAGGATTTTTTGCAAATTTAGGTTTTGATGATTTGAACTAAAAATGTTATTTAATGGGTTGCTAGTTGGAGATGGATGATTAAGATTTATTTGATGAATTGTATGGCTAGGATCAAGGTTAGTTTCATTTGGGATTTTAGGTATTAAAAAAATCAATGGTGTGGATTTTATATTTGGTGGTGAAGGATAAATGTTTTATTTTCAAATTGTGAAGGAGGATGATGGATATTAACTTTGTTAATTAAATAAAATAATTTATTTAATTAACTAATATTATTTATGATCTAATCAAATAAATAAATGTATTTAATTAGTTGGCGATGAAATGTAACCTAATTAATTAAATAGTTTATCTAATTAATTAGTGCTAGAGGAGGTGTGAGAATCATTAAAGAAATAAGATTTAAATTTGATTTGATTTTGGATAGATGGTAGTTCAAAATGAATGGCTAGGATTTAGTTGATTGAATTGATGGCTAAGGTTGAAGATTTTCTTTATTTAGGATTTTCTAATTTGGATGAAAAGTTATTATTTAATTGGTTGGTAGCTGGAGTTGGATGGTTAGGAATGATTTGGTGAATTGGTTTTTTAGGATTAAATGTTAGTTTCATTTGTGATTTTAAGAAATTTAAATTAGGAAAATAGATAGCATAGATTTTAGATTTTGTGGTGAAGGGTAAATGTTTTATTTTAAAAAAATAAATAAAATGATTTACTTAATTAACTAATAGAATGATCTATTTAAATAAATAAAATTATTTAATTAGTTGGTGGATGAAAGGTAACCTAATTAATTGAAAATTTTATTTAATTAATTAGTGATAGAGGTGGCATGCAATTAATGACATAAATTAGTTAAAATTCAAGTATGATTTTTTGGGTGTTTACAATATGGATACAACCAATTACTAATGGGTGTGTGTGTGTGTATAGGGGCATATATCCTAGTACCAATATTTCCATGTTTAGATATGTAAACAATTATAGGAGCTTATAGAGATTCATCTTATGTAGAATATATACACAAAAGGTGAACACATGCTCATTTCCTCATAGGATCCGAATATAATTTATATAGACCTATGTGAGGGTGAGAAAGGATGTTAGATATGGATTCAAGAAAAACAAGAATGCAATTTGACAAAGGAATCTAATCTATAGTCAAATGCATAAATCTAATTTATTTAAAACTCCTACACATACGAGACTAAGCTATACTATTGCAAAAATAATAAGAAACCTATTGATTATCATATGAATTGAAAGAAAAAGATAGTTTCACCATCCCGTAGCGGAGTGTATTCACTTGATGTTGGATTGCTCTTATCACAGCGAAGCCTCCAAAGTTTGTGTGCAAAGTGTGGATGAATGCTTGGTTGATCGAAGGAAGGAATTAAGCTTTCTCAAGGATGATCTTGACAACACCTCGTTACAAAAGAATGTTGATTCTCTGATCCTTTTTTGTGAGGAGAGAGGTTTGTTATATAGAAAAAGAGATTTGGATTCGACGATCAGGATTCAACAATGTTGAATCAAGATCAACGGTCAAAAGGTGTTGAGAGGATTTAGACATGAGGAGATTGTGCAAATCTGATTGCACAATTTGGGTGATTGAGAAATAGATTGGCTAGTCAGGGATGTGATTGATCAGTTAACATATTTAGATTGATCAGTCAGGATTTTGATGGCTTAGTTAGGAATGTGATGGATTAGTGATTGATTAGTTAACATAATAGATTGTTTAGTTAACAATTTGGATTGATTAGTTAACAGATTAGATTGCTTAGTCAGCAATCATAATTTGCTCAATCAGAAAGTGGGCGAGGAATATGAATTAATTGATTTAATTAATTCATTCATTTTTGGAGTTGAATGTGTAAATCAAGTTTGACTTTTGCAAACAAAGTTGCATTAGTTTGATTTGATTTTTGATAATTGATTTGAATAGTTTTATTTAATTAATCAAAATTTTGGAGGGAAAGTGTTGTAATTAAATTATTATTTAATAATTTAATCAACTTAGAGGAATAAGGTGATTTAGTGATGTAATTAAATAATTGGCATTATTTAATCAATCAGGACGAAATAAAGTGGGATTAGGACTTTATTAAATAAATATGATTTATCTAATTGGTCGAAATGATGAAATGTGAATTAATCAAATAGTGTTGTTTTATTTAATTAATAGCAAAATTAGGGTTTTTAGGACTTTATTAAATAAATGAAATTTATTTAATTTGTTTGAAATGATGAAAAAGTGAATTAATTAAATTAATGTTGTATTATTCAATTAATAGACGAATTAGGGATTTTGATGTCGTTTTGATGTGGTTCGATGTTGTTTGATGTTGTTTGATGTTGCTTGATTTTGTTTGATGTTGTTTAATATTGTTCGATGTTGTTTGATGTTGTTTGATGGTGTTTGATGTTGTTTGATGCTATTTGATGTTGTTTGATGTTGCTTGATGTTGTTCGATGTTGTTCGATGTTGTTCAATGTTATTTGATGTTGTTCGATTTTGTTTGATGATGAATTAATTAAATGACGTTAAATCACTTAATTAATAGATTAATATGAGTGCCAAAATGCTAGTTCACGAGCTAGGAAATTTTTAGGTGTCTACATTTTGCCCCTCTTTGATACAAAGTACTAGTTTCTCTGTTTCAAAGAACATTGCCCCGATATGCCCCAGGTGCAAGAGTTTCCCCAATATGCCCCAAAAAGGATAGCATGGATGGTGCCCCCTCGGGAAATTTGGTTAAAATTCTAGATAATAAACCAATTTTTTTGATAAGCTGATGTGATGTATTAGGTGCAGGATTGACAAAAGAAATGTTTGACTAGAAGAAAATGTTAGTAAGATTGAGAAGATAGAAGAAAGTGGATGATATTATAAGAAAATGTTAGTAATAATGTGATGTCATTGATGAGTTGCTTGTGCTCTACTTGGAGGCTTCACAGTTTGAACAAATCCTATTTGATGCAACAAACAGATACGATACACCAAGGTATGAATTACCAAGGTGAATTTATATCTACTGCATGGACTTTGACTCTACAAACAAAGAGTATCTTTGTTCATACCAGACATATGGAAACTCTATTTAAAGTATAGGGGGGTTGCATAAAAAATGTTTTAGACCAGTCACACATAGAGGTATAGAACACCTAACATGTAACTGCTTCACGAACTATTTTAATACAAATTCCATACTAATAAAGCAAGTATTCGTCATGGTAATATTACAAAAAAAAATTACAAACAGTAAATCGAAATGACGCTCAATTTTCCCCATTCCTTCTTCTCTAAATCCTTATGGACATTCTTGAGAGATCCTAGGAATGAGTCAATAAAATAAATCACAAAAAGTAAGACCACAAAAAGATAAAAACAAATTTGCAGTATCACTTGCCATATTTGTTTAGGGTGGGGCTATTATCCATTGTTGATCATGTCTATCGTAGGAATGAATCCATTAAGGCATATCTCAAGATGATGTTGGGACTTGTTTAAAAAGATAGGTAGTTGATACTTTGGAATTGTTTACGTCTGTTTATAGTCAACTCTTATGTGATTGTTTTTGCTTGAAAGTTCTAGCTGTTAATGTTTTCTTTGTTTATTTGTTTGTTTTGTCAAAGGGTGATTGGGGTAGTTTGTTTATTATGGTAGAAATGTTTATTGTGGATGTTTGATGATGGGATGAGTATTTTCTATTTTTCCAAGTTTTTATGATGTTTTTTTTTTTTTTTTAGGGGACTAACCTAGGGCCTTGGGAGCTCATCAAAGATAAGCCTTGCCTACATTGTCCACGTAGAGGCTCATAGTTCGCTTGGTTTGACCTTTTTTGTTTTGTGATTTTTTTTGGATTTTGCATATTGTATATGTTTTGGGATTTTGCATTTTTTGAGTAAGTGAATAAAGCATGTTGGAAACCTAAGGGGACTGACCTAGGGTCTTGGGGGATAAAAAATCCTTGCCTACGTTGTACATGCAAAGACCACGTAGTTCGATCGTTTGACTCAAAGCATGAATTGTTTTTGGGTAAAAAACATCGATAGCTTGGGTTGATATCTCGTTTCTGTGTCTAGAGGATATGTTGTGGAAAATTAACTTGAACTAGCTGTGAGGTTCAAGCAAATGTTGATATCTTAGACTGTTTGAGTGAAGGAATAATCCAACAATGTTTGTTTTGTTTTTTATGTTTTCCACATGTTTTTTTTTATTTTGTTGTTTTTTGGTGTTTTTGATTTTTTTATTGTTTTATGTTGTTTTTGACTTTTTGATGTTTTATGACCATGATTGAATGCCACAAGATCTAACCCATGACTAGCTTCGAGAATTTTGCCCCCAATAAAGACTCATCTTAATCAGTGACAAGCCATAGTTGGACACATGATTTATGAAATGGATGGGTGGATGTTGTGAAAAAGTGTTGATAGATAATAATGCATGTTCTATACATACATAGCGCTTGTTTACTAGGTTTTCACTATGGTACCTATTCTAGGAGCACCACAAAATGGTTTTCACTCAAAGAATGATTTATTTCTCTTTACTATTTTTCTTGCTTTTTGATTTATTTTTATTTTTTCTCTTTTTTTTCTTTTTATTTTTTATTTTTACCCTTTTGCCTGGGATATTTTGACATGTTTCATGTATAGAAATTTTTGAGATGGCTATTGTTCAGTGGTTTGGCTAGAGGTTCTCCTTTGAGAGTAGCCAATTGATATGCCCCAAAGCCATAACTTGTTATGATGAATGGACCTAACCAGTTAGGTTAAAATTTACCCTTGTCCTATTGATTCAATTGTATCTTCTGATTCTCCTTGAGGACCAAGTCACCAACTTGAAAGTTTCTATCTTTGATTCTCTTATCATAGCTTCATTTGAACCAATTCTAATAAACCTATAGATGGTTCAATAGGCTCAAACACCTTTCATCTAGGATCTCTAATTCATTCTATCTGGATACCCTATATTCTTCATTGCTTACCATGCCTTTTAGTGAGACTCACAATGAGGGGATTTCAACTTCGATAGGTAACACTGCTTCTGATCCGTAGACCAAGGAAAAAGGTTTGGCGCTAGTAGGTGTGCAGATGTTGGTTCTATAAGCCCATAAGGCTGGATTTAGTTGCAAATGTCAATCACAACCGTCATCATTGACAATATTTTCAGGATTGTTTTATTGGATGCCTTTGCCTGACCGTTTCCTTAAGGATAGTAGGGCATAGAAAATCTATGCTGGATATAAAATTTGGAACAAAGTTCCTGAACATCCTGATTCTTGAATGGGGTGCCATTGTCTGCTACAATTATTTGTGGGATTCCATACCTACAAATGAGATAATTCAAAAAGAATTTTGATATCTGTTTACTAATGATATAGGTTAATGGAATTGCCTCTATCCATTTTGTGAAGTATTTTATTACAGTGATAATGAATTTATGCCCTTTGGATGAAGCAGGTGATATCTTACCTACCAAGTCTAATCCCCATTACGAAAAAGGCCATGGTGTTATGATGGGTCTTAACTCATGTGTTGGTGCATGAAATAGATCACTATGTTATTGACATTGTCGAAACCTTCTAGAATGTTGAATGCGGTCTTGCTCTATGGAAGGCCAATAGTATCCTGCTTTGAGTAGATTCTGGACTAAGTTAGGTTTGCTAGAGTAAGATCCACAAATACCATCGTGGACCTATTGTAAGGTTGTTTGTACTTCTTCTGCATTAAGGCACCAGAGTAACATACCATCTAGGCTATGACAGTATAGGGTTTCTCCTAAGATCATAAAATTGGAGGTCCTACGGGTGAAGGTTTTCTTCTGAGTAATCATTAAGTCAGGTGGTATGATACCATTCTAAATATAGTCAAAATTATCTTGGTACCATAGGGAGTTAGGACCAACAACACATACCATTTATGATTCTGGGATGTCGAATGCAGGCACTAGTAGTTGTTCCACGAGGAATTCATATTTAGGCACATTCTGAGGAATATCAAGTAGCAAGCCTATCATTTCCATTGCATCAGCAACTTTGTTGTTAACCTAAGGAACCTGTTCAAAGGTTATTTTGATGAAGTACTCCTTGAAGCTATCCACCATTCTTTTGTATGGTAGTAATTTGTCATCTTTTTTTTGGTACTCGTCATTCACTTGTCTAATTACTAGTTGGGAGTCTCCAAAGACATGTAGCTCTTTTATTCTCCATTTGATTGTCATTTTGAGCCTTGTGATAAGAGCTTCATACTTTGAAATGTTGTTTGTATAGGGGAATGCAATCTTGTAGGATTTGGGTTTATTATCTCTCTATCTCCTGAACCATGTTGAGTATGGGACCTGTCAAAGTATAGAGTCCACTGGCTTGTCTATTTTGCCATCAAGATGCTCTCATTTGGAAAATCCACTGTGAGAGGTTTATGATCATCTATGGGTGCTTCGGCCAATTGGTCTGTTATGAAGTGTACCTTTATAGCTCTCCTATCTATGTATTCTATATCAAATTCACTCAATATCATCACCCATTCGACTATTCGACCTGTTAAGGCTGCTTTTGCTAGTAAATACTTAAGTGGGTCCACCTTTAATATCAATTTCACTTTTTTGTTTAAGATGTAATGTCTCAACTTTTGTGTTGAAAACACGACTGAGAGATAGGCTCTTTCAATGGGTGAATAGTTTAGTTCATAGCCCACTAGTGTTTTGTTGATATAGTATACCGCCCTTTCTTTATTGTTATCATCTAGTTGTGCTAGGAGAGCTCCCAATGTTGCTTGTGTGGTAGACACATAAAGTATCATCTCCTTTTCTAGAATTGGTGGAATGAGTATAGGAGGAGTAAGTAGGTACTCCTTGACTTGATGAAATGCTTGGTCACATCTCCCATCCCACTTAAAGGTGATGTCCTTGTGTAAGAGATGAGTGAAAGGGTGACATTTGTTTGCCAGTTGTTCGATAAATCGCTTGATTGATTGTAGCTTCCCTTGTAGGCTCCTCAGCTGTTTGAGTGCCTTTGGTGGAGGCATCTCCATTATAGATTTTACCTTGGAAGGATCCACCTCTATCCCTCTTCTTGACACTATGTACCCTAATAGCTTTCCAAAGGTTACTCCGAACACACATTTATTAGGGTTGAGTCTTAGATTGTACATTTCCAATCGATCAAATACTCTTGCTAGGTGTGTCAGGTGATTTTCCCTTTTGATTGAATTTGCTACTATATCATCCACATAGTCCTCCATGATTGTGTGTAGCATGTCATTGAATATGGTCATCATCGCTCTTTGATAGGTTGCTCCTACATTCTTCAAACCAAAAGGCATCACATTCCAACAAAAAGTTCCCCAAGCACAAGTGAATGTTACTTTGTGTTGATCATCTGGAGAGATCTTTATCTGGTTGTATCCTAAGAAACCATCCATCAAGGAAAGCATCTCATGCCCTATTGTTAGATATATTATCATGTCAATGCTTGGTAATGGAAATTCATCTTTCGAACAAGCTTTGTTCAAGTCCCTGAAGTTTGTACATATCCTTATGCCCCTAGTAGGTTTGGACACTGGTACTAGGTTTGATATATATTGTGGATAGTCGATGGGTCTAATGAAACCCACATATAGTAGCTTCTTTAGTTCTCCCTTCACCAATAATGCTATCTGGGGATGCATCTTTCTAAGTTTCTATTTGATAGGCTTCGCTCCAGGGATGACAGCTAGATGATGCACCACTAATGTTGGATCTAGTCTAGGCAAAGTTTACCTTTCTCTCATTGATGAACAATGTGAAAATTTCTTTCTCCTTAGGATCAAGTGATGTTCCATGGTATGTTATCTTTGGGTCCTCTATTGTACCAACATTTATGGATTATATTTCTTCTACAAGGAGTGTTGATCTTTCTTGATATTCGGATATGGGGAGATTGAATCCTCCATCCTCGAGTGCCTTTGGGAGGTTTTCACCCTCAGATGCATCCTTTATTTTTCTCTTTTCTAGATCCGATAGAGCTACAGTGTGGTTTTCTCTAGGGGATCGTATCTTTATGTTTTTTCTTTCATTTTTGCGACTGGAAAATTCAATCTCTCCACTGAAGTATGCCTCTTGTTCCAGTTCCATGATAAACCCTACTTTGTGATATCCTACTAGTATGTTTGCTTGAAGTCCCATGAACTCTGTGACGGCCTCATCATTTTGGAATTGATCTAGAATAGGTGCATGTTGTTGTTGATCCTGATCTATGAGTTGTGGGTGCAGAGTGGGAGACTATCATCTTGGTCTATAAAGCTTATAGAAGTAGGTGAAAGGATCAATATGGCTTTGGTGCCTTTTTCCCACTGGGTATCTAAGTCATCATTACTAGAGAGGGGAATCATATCTTGTGACGAAGGAAGGAGAATCCCATTCGTATTCATTAGAGTTCGTTTCAGAATGGTAATAGATGTTGGGAATGGTTTCCATGTACTAGAGAGGAAACCTATCAATTCTAAATTTTTTAAATAAGTCTTCAATGGGTAATTTGTTGTCCATGATATGGTAGATATCCAATGCCTTAATACTGGCAGAAGTTTCTCATTTCTTCCAAGAGGTTCATCCAATTTTTGGAATGACCACATCTTTTGGTTTATAACCTAGCCCCATATTCTTTTGTCACTGTTCCACTATGATAGGCTTTGATCGGCCTTATTTGTGTAGCCCTAGGCCACCTGTTCCATTGTATCCCATCTATTTGACTAATTGATACCCCTTATTGTTAGGATCAATGAAAATGGGTTGTGGCTTTTGTGGTTCTTTTTTGTCCTCCTTGTAGATCATGGATGAAAGGTCCTCCTAAAATATTTCTTCACCTTTCATGTCTCCCCATCTAGTAAAAATAGTGGGTTTGACAATTATTTGTACTATCTTGATCTCTTTTGGACCTTCATATACTCTAGGTGTTGGTGGAAGCATGTCAATGCAAAATGCTTGGTTAAAATAGTAGTTCTCGTTGCCTTTGTCAAGTACTTGAATCTTGGCTTTCATTTTCGATTGCTCACTTGATGTAGTTGTGGTGGAGGTTGATGGAAGAATGGAAGGGTCAACATAAGAAAATGAATGGAAGGCTATATCATTACTAGGCACATGTTGGGTTTTATTGTATTTCTCCTCCAACTTTGCACAAAAATGGAAAGGTTCAGGATCAACATATAGTGTTACTTCCTTTCCTTCATGGGGAAACTTTAGGCATTGATGGAAAGTGGAAGGGACTGCTTGTAATGCGTGGATCCAAGGGCATCCCAAGAGTAGGTTGTATGGTAACTCAAGATCCAGTACTTGACAAGTAGTTTATATTACAGTTGGTCCTATCTGCACTGGCAACCTGACTATCCCTTCAAAATTTCTCTCTAAGTCATCATAAGCCCTTATTGTGATACTCTTGCCTTTGTCAATCACATCATCAGAATACCCCAGCTGTTTTATGAATTTTAAGGTACAAATGTTTAAACCTGCACCATTATCTATCAACACTCTTTTGACCATGGTTTTATGAACACCAACCTCTATGTATAGAGCTTGATTATGGAATGTTCTTTGTGGTAAATATTTCTCTAAAAAGACTAAGTGATTACTTGCTATGATTTTTCCAATCATGGCTTGGAACTGACTGGGATCAGGCTCATTAGGGATTGACATTTCCAAAGCTTTTTCCAATATCTCCCTATGTGCAGGTGATAGTTTTAACAATTCTAGGATTGAGATGAGGGCATGTGTCTTCTTTAATTGTTCCACAATGTTGTAGTCACTTGGTGACTTGATTGTGGGTTTGGGAGGTTCTCCTTGTATTGTAACTCTTCTGCGGTGGGTAGTTACATTGCAATTGTTGTCTCCTCCTCTAATCCTTACTGCATTTTCCCTATTGTCATCAACTTGTGAGAGGGTTCCCAAAACTGTGTCACTGTATATGTAATTAGCATTATGGTATTCCTATCTCTTTCCTTTATTTTTCCTCTTAGCATGGTTTGGGATCAGGTTTGAATATATTTGTAGGTCCTTTTTTCTAGGCCGATGACCAACATCTCTTCCCCTTTGTCTGTCAAGTCCTAAATGATATGTTTGAGGCACATGCAATTGTTAGTCGTATGTCCTTTGATCATACGGAAATCGCATAAGTTCTTCTCATTGTACCATGGTGTCTTAAAGCTAGGTTCCTCATAATTTGGGCGGTTGTTTGTTTTGATGAGGTTATGTTGTACTAGTTTGTGCATAACTGTCTCAAGTGACTCACCTAATACAATAAATTGCCTCCTAGGTTGATCATATTGCCTTTGTTACCCTCCCTGATTTGTTTGTTGGTTTACAACTTGATTGTTCTTGGGATAAGTAGTTTGGTTTCTTTGTGTGTTGTTGGGACAATAGTTTGTTTGTGCCACCTGTGGTTTATTCTGATTTGTGTTATGTGTGTTTCATACTACTCTAGCGTCTACCACTCCATCATTTGTAACGTTCTTATTTTTAGCCCAGATTTTGGGTTTCTCATTTGAGCTAGAGGGATTGTCTTTAAGGTTCCTCTTGCTATGAGAGCTCTCTCAATGTGTAACCCCTTTTTGATTATTTCTTTGAAGTCTACAAGACATAGCATAGTGAGTCGATAGTTTATTTTGAGCAGAACATTTGTGACGAAAATATCTACCAACTCCTTGTCTGGAATGGGCCATTTGCACCGACTTGCTTTGTGTCTCCACCTTTGTAGGTAGGAGGTGAAGGACTCTCCCGGGTTCTATTTGATCATGGACAGACTCGTGATGGTGACTTTTGATGGTTAAAATGACACAAACAACATTAAAACAGAATATTTCTACTCTATTTCTCCTGAAAAAGAAAGACATGTAGTAGCCTAACTCCTAAGGTCCTGGTAGTTGGTTCTCAACTGTTTGATGTCACTCAATTGGTTCATGCAACTGTAATATTCAAGGTGCCTGTGCTGGTAACAAAGGATTCAAGCTATGACTCTCTTTATCGAAATAGTTCCTGTAAATCAATGGGTTTTCAATAAAAGAAAAATATAGAACAAAGGGGTAAACTAGTAAGTATGAACCGAATTTATCTAGTATCTAGACATATACCTTCAACAATGAATGTTTCCTAAGAAATCATAAAAACCATAAGATGATACAGTCTGTAGCATAATCTATACCACTGCATACATTTTTGGTGCTTAATTAACTTCGCAATTACTCTTCACAAATGTTTCAAGGATTTTCAAAACAACACACATTCATTCATCATCAAAATTATAGATCAATAGACTTTTTAATAACTTCAACTCAATGACAATCTAATAAGATGATCCTTAAATATGATTCCTTCAAATGACTTTCATCATTCAAGAAACTCTTATGTTCAGCATGATCACTACATACAAATAGATCATAACTTATCAGCCCTATCAAACAAATAATTTAATTCCAAACACCATCTTTTGAGTAAACCTGTAATTCTATTAACTGTAAAAAGATTTAAATACAATGTATCTCTGCAAAAACTCTACAAAATTCTATCTCTTAGCATTAGGCAAGCCAATCCAGTTCTCAATTAGCCGACCCTTACAATGTGATACCCATCTGGTATTTATAACTATACAAAAAGAAGTTCGAACTTCACTTCTATTTTAGGCTTTCCACCTTTTTAGGAACAATCAACTTTCTTGGAAACTCAAATCAACTTTGATCTTGAGTCCTTACATTATACATTCAGTTTGATCTAAAAATAGAAGATAGAAATAGAAAAAAAGAAGTCATGCGCCCTCAAGACTGTCAGTGTTGCATGCATGCAACATGCAAGGAAGAAGAACATCATGCATGCAAGATTTTATGCATGTGAAGACGGATCCGCCATGAACTCATCATAACTGGTGAAGACTTGTTGTAGCATATCCATATCTGGCCCATCAATCCAGTCATCTTCAAATTTGATCCGATCCAACTCAACTGCAGCAAACTCTTTCATACTTTTAACCTTGATCAATTCTCTCCCTACAGCTTTTATTTCTTCTTTGACTTCTACAAGCCGATCTATCACCAAGTCTCCTCCATCATCTTTCTCCTGCATGAGTCCTTGGAATTTTTCATTCCATTTCTCTCTAACCTGACTCAAAGGCATGCCATCTTTTGTTTAAGTGAGACTTATTGGAATCTTTATGCTTGCTATATTTCTCCAATGCCTCTGCTTCAGTTAACTGCACCAAGTTCTTGGGATCAGGAACATTAAATATGCTTTGGAACATTTGCAGAGTAAGATCTATAATCACATTATTTTGTGAATCCATGCATAGTCTTGTAGCAGGATTATAAGTACTGGTCACTGTCAATATCAACTCCGGACACTGGACTGATAAAGGAAACACAGTGATATGTGCAATACCGAAATAAACAATCCTTTGTGTTCTCCCTGTCAAGTTTGCCCATTTTGCAAAGGTCTCTTCATGTAATTCTTCAAAGCTATACTGGCCCAGATTAGTATCTGTGATATCTGACCAGTCTGATTCCACCTTGCTCACTTTCACCACCAAATTCCTATGATCATACCTCAATGTATAAGGCAGCTGTTCTGGTTTCACCTTCTTTATTTTTGGTGCTGTCTTTGATGTTCCAGCCGGTTGATTCCTTCGAGTAGCCTCTCCTGAGGTTCCTGACATATTTCAATCCTCTTGCAAGCAAACCCCTAATTAGATCTTTATATATCACCATAAAACATGCTTTTAAAGCATACTTGTTACGCATACATCGGAGTCGGAACCAGACAAAAGCTCAAAACAATCTCTTTTACAAAACTGGCGGACTCGAAGCAAAAACCGATATAGAAACTTCACCTAATAACAAACGGGCTCAGAGTCAGAATCGGGGAGATTATTGGAACCGGGATCGGAATGAAAAAGGGATTTGGTTTTCTTCAAATTTTCCTTTTTTTCATATTCTATTTCCATTCCGCCTCCGCCTCCGACTAGGTTATCATTACTTTGAAGAAAGACTTTCCATTATATGCGGAGCCAGAAACAGGATGAGAATAGAATCGATAACTTGTGCAAACAAAATTCTTAAGTTCAAGATCGGTTCCGACCCGCCTCCGCCAATGTTATTATATATTTCAAGGAAAACCTTTTAGAACTCGAAATCGGAAAAGGAATAAAAATGGAATCGATAACCTTGTAAAACAAAACTCTTAGGTCCATAATCTATTCTGATCCCGCCTCCGCCTATGTTAACATGACGTCATCAAATACTTTATTCATTTTCCACACAACTTCATGATTAAAACCTAGGTCACTATAAAATGAAAAAGAGCTTTAAAAACACTACACTCATATGATATGACCGTGGGGAACAATTGCACTTTAGGATATCATTTTTTTTTAATCATTTAAAGTAATTGCAGAGACCAATGAAACCCTAATCTAACAAACCCGATAAAAACTAGGGCATAGGTTTAAACCTTGCCATTCTACCAGACGACGAGACCCTAATTTAAACAATAAATCTAATCTACCCTAACTCACTGTAAAATCTCTAATCTACCTCACTGTAGATTCCTATCTAACAAACGCCATTAAAAACCCTTAATCTAATCTAATCTACTGCAAACCAAAAATGACACGACGCAATCACGATTAAGACGTGAAAGTGACGGTGCCCAAAAATAGAAAGAAACGACACGATAAAACAAGAAAACAAAGATTTAAAGTAAAATAAACAAGACAAAACAAGAACCTGCTCATTCAATCACATCGATGATCATAGATTTGCTTTAAAACACAATGATTGAACACGTGAGTAGATATAAAGCAAAACACAACAAACACAACTGCAAATAAACAATGAACAACAAAGATAAAAGACCTACCTCAAACACAAACAAACCCAAGCTAACTTTCTGAATCGATTCGCACACAATATCCCTTCTCTATCTCGATCAATTTGCTCAAACGAACTCTGCTATTGCTCTTCGCGCTCTTAGACTTGTAATAATAACAATAATGATTGGCTTCAACCCTTAATAAAGGTAAATATGTGAATTTCTACCTACACCGGCAACCACCATTAATGCATTAAAACACAGCAAAGGCGGAGTCAGAACTGTAAGAGAACGAACACTGGTCTGTAGTGTGCTTCAAACAAAAAGTCAATGATAAAAAGTGGCGAGGGTGGAACTAAAATGGAATCGGGATCTTAAATTTATAAAATTTCCAAACCTCATTCCCATTCCGGCTCCACATCCGACAACTAAAAACAAAACAAAAACAAATACAAAAAGTAAACCAAAAAGACCGACTTAATAAAACAAAACACAAAAACCAAGACAAAGCAAAAATAAAAATAGCGGAGGCAGGATCGGAATAGATTATGATTTTGCAAATTTTCATAACAACCATCCCAATTCCCACTCCAGCTCCACTTCCGCTAAAGACCAAAACAAAGACAAAAGAAAAGACTATCGGGATGGAACCAAAAACAAGCCTCAAAGAACTTTCGGAACCCGATTCAGTTCCGGTTCCGACTCCGACAGACTCAAAAAAAACAAAAAGAAACATAAAGGAAAACAAGGGGGACCCATTTTGACCAAGGCAAAAGATGGGGTGGTTATGCAAGGCATAACAGTGACATCTTGTTCTATGTTCAACGCGAAGTGGGTTATGAATTTGCTAGACAACTCATCAAAAATTTTGATTCCAGGTTGCAGACAAGTGAACCACTCCATAGCATGACCTATAAGGCTGCATGGAAAGAGCCTCATGAGATAGGCATCATTGTTTTATGCCTCCATACATGATACTGAGAAGTCTCGCATATTCTCTACCGGATCTCCTACTCCTTTGTACTTTCTTTCAAATCCGGGTATCTCAAAGGTTTTTGGAAAGGGTAGTGCCGTGATGGAATGATCGAATGGGAACGTACAAATTTCTTGCATGGTGTAGGTCTTCTTCCATTTTCCTATCTGCATATTTGCTATTTGTTGGGTGACAACATCTAGCTTTAGTTCCATCTTTGTTTTGGTACATGTGTTTGCAAACCCTGTGTGTAATAACCTTGTTGTCCTATCAAATTTTGGTTATAGATTGGGTATTGTGAAGGTATAGGACTTTGATAGTTATATGGGATGTAAGGAGGGTTAATTCCTTGTTGTGTATAAGGAGGGTTAACTCCTTGTTGTTGGGGTGGAATATATAGAAGGTTTCCCTGATGATGTGTTGGCGAGACTCCTTGTTGTTGGGATGACTTAATTAGGACACTCTGTAGCACACCCTGTTGGGTAGGACTAAAATAAAGGTTACCCTGGTGATGCGTTGACGGGACACCTTGTTGTTGGGACAACTGATTGAGGGTGCTCTGTGGCACACCCTATTGGGTAGGGCTAAAATGAAGGTTACCCTGATGATGCATTGGCGTGACACCTTGTTGTTGGGACGATTGATTGAAGGCACTTTGTGGCACACCTTGCTGGGTAGGACTAAAATGAAGGTTACCCTGATGATGTGTTGGCAGGACACCTTGTTGATAGTATTACTAATTCGGAATGGGAACCTATGTTCCACCTTGTTGAAGATATTGGTTATTTTGAGGGGGGCCTTGTGTTCCACCCTGTTAAAGATACTGGTTATTTTGAGGGGGGGAAAATGTTCCACCCTATTGAAGATACTGGTTATTCTGAGGGGGGCCTTGTGTTCCACCCTGTTGAAGATACTGGTTATTCTGGGAAGGGTCTATGCTAGAGGTGTTTTGAGGTATGTATTGCCCATGAGGTAGATTTTTATTTTGAGGTTCATATTGAGATGCCCCCCCTTGGTACATTTGTGCTACTGTTGCGTGTTCAACCTGAGTTGGTTTTTTGAATAAGGGGTTCTCTTTGGGTTGATCGTTATTTTGTGAGAACATGAGTGGCATATTTGGCCTCTTTGGAGGTTGGGTTATTTGTCTCACAACCGAGTTGTCCCCTAAGGGAATAAGATTGGGGTCTTTGAGAGCTTCTACATTGAAATCCATGGTTAACTTAGCACCAATTTGTGCTAACTTGAAGAAATAGGAGTTTGGGTCCTTTCTTAACAGCCTATCCATTAGTTTACGAACCTTGGGGTTGTTAGAATGTTCAAACAATTCTTCTTCGTTTATCTCTTCTTCATATTTTACGTCCTCTGCAATCACTTGGTTTGGGTCTTGATTACCTTGTTCCATAACCTCCTTTTGTTTGTGAATTATTTCTTCCTTAGTGAAAGTATCTTTATATATTGGTCTCTTCTGGGGAGTTTTAAGGTCACTTGGCCTATAGCCCCACAAGCTACTCTCATCATTAATGGCATTCGTTTGTGGGATACTGGTGGCATTCTTTTTGGCTTCCCTCTTTTTCTTATGTTGTGATCTCATGGTTGTCATAAAAAACTTGGGTCTCATATGGGAAAGTGGTGTACCCTCTAGTTGACTTAATTTCTAAAGACCCGATGTTGTCCTACAGATTATGTAAGATACTATAACTATTGGAATAAACACAGATTCTGACAATAGTAGAAGGAATACAAGTTTGGATTGTTTCTGGAAGCTCATTTGTAGAAGTTATATAACAACCTAGTTTTGGTTTTGTGAAGTGCCCAAAGGTGTTTCTTGAGAGCTTTTAGACTTAGATGCCTAAGTCTAAAATGATGACCTGCGGTCTTTACCTCAGGGATCTTGACCTTACATGAGATCATGAATGGGATAATTATTGCCATGCAGATGGTGGTAATATGGGTCTCTCTGCTTCTATGTCAGCTTTCTCTTCCTCTTCATCTAAGACAATTGATGTAGTGAGAAACTAGTGGGGTGTTTCATTCTTCTACAAAATGAAGGTTCTCAAGATGCTTATGATGTCCATTTGTTCACCTTTGATATATGTGAGACTAGGTTGAAGGATCAGTGTTACAAGATCTGGTTGTTGAACTAGGGAAGTTGGTCGCTAGATGGTCATAAAATTTGGTGGTGTTATGGGATGGTTGCTATGAAGCTTAAGACCCTAAGGTTTGAGTGTTGTTTTGGATGACACTACTTCTTGGAAATCAAAATGTTGAAGAACTAAAGTCTATATTCCACTTCCTTGCCCAGAGGATATGTTGCGGGAAAGTCTACTTGTACTATCTGCGAGTCCCAAGTAACTGTTGATATCATGGACAGCTGAGTGAGGGAATGACCTTAATGGTTTGTTTGATTTTGATTTCAAATAGGTAGGATGGAAATAATGGATGTGGGACTATCTGACCTTCTGTCTTTCCAATTATTTTGGTTCAAACAATAATCTTGTGAACAACTCTTCTTCAACTTTTTCTCCATGTTTTGAAGTATGGAAAGTGATAAGACAACATTTGGACTAAATCAACAAGCATGGACTTATGTGACCTTCATGTCTATAATTTAGGTTGTGAAATCACAACACCCAAGCCATAATTCAAAAATGTTTACTTTGATTAATGTACCCTGAAATCAAAGCTAGAATGTTTGAAAACCTTTAAGGAAAGATCCTTTCAAAGGGGTGCAAACATAAGGCTTCTCTCACAAGTGTGCACTAAATCAAAGGGTTTGTGTTTCAACTATCTCATTCAATGTTTGTTTTGAATGTGTTCTTTTTCTTAAACCAATCACAAAATTTGATGTCAAATTGTTTTGAGTGTAATGGGACAATTTTAACATAAACCAGTAATTACAACCCTATGGGATAAACACCATTCTCTTAGGTAGGCCTGCCTCATGCTCCGAAGAGATGATTTTACATGCAACTTATGGCGCGGGCTTGTAGTCAGACATGGCAAGTAACTTCTTAGAAGTAAATTTTGATGCACCACTTTTAGACAATGTTTTTGGATAATAGGGTGCCCTCTAAAAAAATTTGGTTCTTAGTGATAATTGTGAACGTGGAAATCTGACACTCACTCGCTGCCACTTAAGGCTCTTTAATCGTTCCCATTCCACTTAAGGTATGGGATTAGGTGCAGTATGTTGTTAGCATGACTTGAAGCTACTTTCTTACAATTTCACAACCTTTAATATAGCACGCCAGTAAACGTGCTTTGAGACCTTGCAATGAGTTCTCTAGTGCAGGATGTATCTCAAGGCAAGCCCCTTCTTTAAGGTGTACTTAAAAATAAAGTGCAATGCTTAAAAATGTTCTTTCGCTCACCCAAGATCACCAAAAGGTGTGAGGGGAGAAGATAAAACACTTTAGCTTTGCCAATCAATGAATGCACAATGAACAATCCATAGCAATTTGATTCATTTTAAACACCTCGAGTGATGTTATCCCCAAAAATTTGCGAGTAAACAAAATAAAGTTCTTTTTAACTTGCACCAATACGAAATGTTCAAGACATCAAGCAATTAAGATAACCATGGTGAAATATCATAAAGACACATTTGTTCATTTTTATGAGCTCCAATAGAGGTGTTTCTAAGAAAGGCAGTCCTTGTCCTATTTTTGTCAACAAATGTAAAATGTGTGTGCATCAAGAAAATGAAAAACATTTTTGCTCTTTTTATACACCAAAATTTAAAGGTTCCTACTTATGAAAACATGAAATGTGTTCATTTTTAGAGCCCAAAACTAAAGTGTTTGTTGTTCTTTTTATGAGCACTAAATGAAAATTCCTAAGTTAAGAAAAGCTTAAAATTGGTTCATTTTAAACAACACCAAAATAAAATGTGAGTTTTTTGTTGTTAATTTTTAGTGCACCAAATGAAAGTTCCTAACTTATAAAAGCTTAAAATTTTGTTCAATTTTTAATAGCACCAAAACTAAATGTGAGTTTGTTGTTTGTTCATTTTAGAGCATCAAAAGAAATTTCCTAACTTAGAAAGCTTAAAATTGGTTTATTTTAACAACACCAAAATCAAATGTGAGTGTGTTGTTGTTCATTTTAGTGCACCAAATGAATTTTTTTCCTAAGTTAATAAATAAATGTTTGTGGATCTGAAAATATTGGACCGATCGTCTTCCCTGTAACAAAGGTGTTAGTTGTTTTCATAAAAAATACACCATAAATCCTGCAAGATCTTCCCAAGGGATGTTAAAATCTTTCCAAATGCAACACACAATCAAATGTTAGGGTTAGACAATTGATTAAGCATAAAAAACCCTACAACCTATACCAAATTGTGAGGTAAGTTCACTTTAAGCGCACCAATGAAAAATTTAAATGCATAAAAATTGAAGACCACCTACACCATTGCAAATATCATGAAATTCTACCCCATTTAAAAAAAAAGCATTGAAAAATACTTCCGTATGACCAAGATATGGTCATTTTAAGATAGGGTAAACAAAGGTCTTGATTACCAGTCAATAGCGCACCTGTCAAAAGCAAATTCGAGTTTCTTACAACAAAAGCGCCAATCCTGTGGGCAAAAGTGACCTTCTTAGAGAAAATGCAACCTTCTTATAGAAAATGCGAGTTTTTGGGCCTGACAAATTTCTTCTGTGCAATGGCATGAAACGCCTTTCTAAATCCCTTCGAAGCCTTGTAGCTTCAATCCAACTCATGAAAACATTAGTATCGAGGACTATTGGTCCCACCAGGCATGCCAGAATGTGTGAGGGTGAGAAAGGACGTTAGATTTAGATTCAAGAAGAGCAAGAATACAATTTGACAAAGGAATCTAATTTACAGTCAAATGCACAAATCTAAAATCTAAAAATATTTTTTTTGGCTTTGCTAGAGTTTTCTTGAGTCTACGATCATTCTTGGCCCCTCTTGCGTCATACTGTGCTCTCTGTGCAGGAATTACTTCTTTCCCTGTGTGTACGACCACATTTACTACATTTTTTTTGTTTTAATATGCCTTCAATCGACTCTAACCAAGTAGTTCATGTTGGTGTTGGCGGTTTGACGGATCTACTCAATGGCTCCTCCACCAAACAAATGACCTCAAAAATTTGTTTTGAAAGTGTTCCACGAGGTAAGTCTTTTGACTCCCTGGCTGATGCCATTTTGCCTTTGCCTGAATTTGATTTTACTTGTCAATGGCTTGAAAAGCATACCCTTGTCGGGTATTTTGTTGGGAGGACTCCCCCTGAAAGTGTGCTCAAAGAATGGGTTAGTAAGGCCTGGGTCCCTCATGGGGTCCACCTTGATATGGTCTAAAATTTAACCAAGGGTTTTTTTCTTTTTCACTTTGCGGAGGTCAGTCATGTCCAAGCAATCCTGGAGCATGGTCCCTGGTATGCCAAGTCTTCTTTGTTGGTTTTCTAGTCGTGGACCTGTGATTTCACTATATCAGATGACACCAAGTTGCGGGTCCCGGTCTAGATTGAGTTCCCAGTTTTACCCTTGCCTTGTGTGCCATTTTTGAGTCATATTGCTTCCTTTCTAAGGAAGGTTATTTGCATTGAGCCTAATAGATTTTTACAGGCCTGTCCCCAAAAATGAGTTTGTGTTGAAGTGGACCTTTCTCAAGACTTGAAAGAGTCCATTGATATTCAAATAGGAAATTTTTGGCATACCCAGAAAGTTACATACTTTAATCTACTGAACATGTGCTATAGATGTCAGTCCGCAGAGCACAAGATCAAGGACTACCCTTTGGCAGTGCCTCGTACTCCTTCTCCGCCACAAGAATCTACTAAGTACAAAGCTGATAAAAAATGGACCACGATTACAAATCATAAGAACAAAGCTAGCGGCTTTGGGTTGGTTCCCAAAGTCCTCGAGCCTGCTAAAATTGTTTCAAACCCTTTGACGAAGGGCAAAGAGGCCTCAACAAGGCTTGATAATTCTGTGGCACGACCCAGGTTGAAGGCTATGCCTCAGCCTATTGTTGTTATAATGGCGCAGCCGAAAGTCTCTAGTCCTCCTATGATAGGAGCTCAACGACAATCTCGTAGTTCTTCACCACCATTAGAAGAAGGAGAATATGTGCAGGAGACAAGGATAATTTCTTCGACATCTATTCAAATAGGGCCAGTTCCACCTAAATTTTTGCAAAATCGTTTCTCCACCTTGAATGAGGAGGAACCAGACTTTGACGATATGGAGGAGTTTCACCCATGAATTTCCTCTCTTGGAATGTTCAAGGTTTGACAGACCTCTCCAAAAAGTATTTTGTTCGGGATACTTTGCAGAAGTATAATGGTATTGAAGTGCTTTGTCTCCAAGAAGTTAAAATTTATAGTTTTATGCTTGCTTCAACGTGTTGCTCTATTTGGCCAGCCAACCATATGTATTGTATGGCTCATGATACTAGGCGTGGTGGAGTTTTCATTCTTTTGTCTCCTAGGTGGCACTCTTGTGTTGTTGATCATGGGTCTGATTCCACACATCGGCTCGTTTGGATCCTTCTCAATATTAATAATCACTCTTTTGGGATTATTAATGTTTATGCCTCTAATGATGTTGTCAAATGCTCCTTGATTTGGCGTTGGATTGTGAACTTGTTACCAGTGGCCACTTGGCTTCTATGTGGGGATTTCAATATGGTTGAGATGGTGTACGATAATGATGGTATTCTGCCATTCAAATGGGCTGCTGGCGAAAGGGAGGCGTGGTTTTACATGCATAATAAATTGGGGCTCTTTGATCCCAATATTGGCCATCGCCATTCTCATTCCCTAAGGCACACTTTGTGTAATTTTAGAGATGGTCCTAATAGGATCTTTAAGTGCCTTGTTCATGCTATGATTTCAGGTGAATCTTTTTTTCGTTTGACTACTCTTCACTTTCGGTTAAACCGTTAGTGGATGTCACTTTGTTTGACCACTTCCCTATTTCTTTTTGCATTGAATGGGAGATAAGACAACCTCAGGCTTGCAAAACACAATTCTTCTTGAACACATCTTTGCTTTCACAACAACCCACGTCGACACACATTCGTAGAGTCTAGAATTTAGAGTTCAGGCCAACTCACAATAACGACTAGATTAATTGGTGTAATGATGCTATCACTTGCACAACTAGGTTTCTCTGCATTTATGGGTGCCAGTTGGCCATTTTTCATTGACGGTCTTATGAGGCGACCACTACCAACCTACACTCAGCTACTGAGGCTCCTACGACTAACCCCTTCTCACCACCTTTGCAAGTCAGGTTGGTGGAGTTAAGGCACAAAAGGTAAGTTACAGATAATTATGTTGCCAGAGGTGTGCAAATTAAAGCCAAGTTGCATTGGTTAAAAGTTGGTGACCGTGCCTCCAAGGAGTTTTTTCTGGCCTTGCATGCCAGGCACTCCTCTCCTGGCATTAAAAAAATCAAAGATGGGCTCCAAGTCCTTTTTGAGCTACCTGATATTCTCTAGGCTTTTGTCAGGCACTATGAGAAAGTTTTCACTGCCCAAGATTACATGCTGGAGTGCCAACAAGCCCTTCATAGGTGCATTACGGTTGTGCCAACTAGGTTTTCCTTTGCTCAAAAAGTCTTTTGTGAGCAGCTACTCATGGTTGAAGACTTGAAAGAAGTCATCTTTTCTATGGTGGACAACAAGGCCCTGGGGGTCGATGCCTTCCCATGCAAATTCTACAAGTTCCTTTGAGACTGTATTGGCCACGATCTTCATAAAGTCTATCTTAAAGCTTTTCAATCAAAAACTTTAGGAAATATTATAAACAAGGGAAATATCAAATTCATACCTAAGCCTGGAAATCCTGAAGATATCTGCAATTGGCGGCCTATCATGCTCCTTAATGTCTCCTACAAAATCATTGCTAAGGCCCTCGCTCTGAAAATTCACCATCTTCTGCCACAGATTGTGCGCCCATAACAAACTGGATTGATCAAATCTAGATTTATTCTTAATAATATCATTGTTGTTTGGGAGGGAATGGAGTGGGCTAGGTGTTCTGGCCAAAAAGCCCTCTTTCTCAAAATTGATTTTGCTAAAGCCTATGACTGCATAGAATGGCCCTTCATTCTTGCCATGCTAAAAGCTTTGGGATTTGGCCCCAATTTTATTTAGGTCGTCCAAATGCTTTTCTCCGACACCTTTTCTTGCATCACCATCAATGGCCGCCAATCCTCCTCTTTTGGTCTTTTCTGCTCTATTTGGCAAGGATTTCCTCTTGCTCCTTCACTTTATGTGCTTGTTGCTGAAGGATTTGGCTATCTTTTGGTCAACGTTGTTTCCCAGCAAAGGGTTCGTGGCATTGCTCTGCTCAACTCCCAGTCTCAACTTGTTAATAGTCATTTCGTTGATGACTCTTTCCTCAGTCTCCTGGAGGAAGGAAATATTAAGGCGGCTCTTGAATGCCTTGACATCTTCTATGAGGCCTTTGGTTTCGCCATTCAATGGCACAAGACTCTTTGTTACAAACAATCTTTCTTGCCCACTCCCCACTGGTTACAACATTATGGATGGAAGTGGATTGGGCCAGGGGAAATTTTTTGATTTATGGGCATCCACTTCACCTTTCAGGCTTCTCTGGTAGAGTTATGGCAAGCCATTCTTTCTAGGATTGAACAAAAGCTGGCCTACTAGATAACCAAGCCTTTGTTTCTGGCTAGAAAATTTCAAGTGTGTTCAAAGATTCTAGCAGCTACTCATGTTTACTATTCTTCTTGTTGGGCTCCCTCAAAGGCCGCCTATGCCAGGCTTGAAAAGCTAGTTCGAGACTTTTTGTGGGCCTCTACAAAGTCCCATAAAGGGTTTCACCGGGTGGCCTGGGATTTTTGCTGCCTTCCTAGAAACTCTGGAGGGCTTGGTTTGCTTTCCACCCAAAGACAAGGGACTGCCTTGTGTGTTAAATGGGTTATTAGAGCCCTTTTTGGAGATGAAGCTTGGAAAATTCTCATTAGGCATTGTATTTAGTCAGGCTTTCCTACCAACAGACCTACCTAGAAGGGGATTGGCTTTCAAACCCTTCTGGTCATGAAGGAACCAATTCAAATCATGGGCACTTTTGTGGCCAAGAGCATTTGGAAAGCCTGGGAGGCTGTTAAGACTTGGGTCCGTTGGGTTGGCTTTGACTTTCATGATGGTCTCTCTCTTAATTAATAGAATGTGTGGTGGCCGCCTCTCTTTTCCAATAATGGTCAACCTCTAGCCAAGTCACCCTAGCTCAAGGCTCTAAGATTCCATAAGAAAGACATTCAAACCTTGCAGCAATTGTTTCACAGACCCACAATGCGCATCATGCCATGGGAGGAATTTTAGGCACGTTACAGACTTCAGAACCAGGACCATGATACTTTTGATGGTCTGGTGAATGCTATTCCTGTAGAATGTCTGCACAAGGTGGGGATTCGTGGGTCCAAGCCCTGGTGGAAGGGCTAGAAGTGGTACCCAAATACCCCTTTCAGAAATTACAAGCCAAGGCTTGGTTATATGTGGCTCTCATCGCATTTCCCTATGATAGATAGCCTTAACCAAAGATGGCTTCTTCACTCCTTCGTTCATGTTTGGCGTAAAAGATTCTTTGCCATTTGGTTTGCAAGTGTTGAGCCAAAGCTCGCCCACTTTGCCTGGTGTATTCTTTTCCAAGGTTTGCCTGTGTGGGCTCGACTCATTCATCTAGGGGTACAGGACCCTCGGTGCCCTTTCTGTGGGCAAGCTGAGTCTTTCAAGCATCTCTTCTGGTTTTGCATCAAAGCTCAACAATTTTGGACTTGGATTCATGATTTCTTTCGACCTTTCAAGTCAGAAACCTTCTCTTGACATATGGTTTTGTTGGGTGATTTTCCTAGACTTCCGACCAAGTATACCCAACTTTGGCACACTTTTAGGGTGGAAATCCTCTTCAACATCTAGAAAGATAGAAATGCTTGCATTTTCACTCACACTCAAATGGATAAAAATATTTATTTGTATTCTAAAGCTATTATTTACTCTAATGTGCTTTTGTAGATTCAAGTTCAAGTGAACAAAGTTGCGCTTGAGGTTGCTCACCTCTAGGTGCTCCTGGATCATTGGGGCAATGCCCCGTGTGCTATTGCTCGGGTGCTTGGCTCGCCATCCTCTTCTCATGGCTGGTCACTCTCTCGGGGCCAACAAAGGAGTGGCTCTGCTTGCCCCTGCTCGCAACCTCCTTCTTGGCATGGCTCCCACCCTCCTCGACACTCTCGCACCCCTCCCCCCTCAAACTAGCCAGGGGTGGCCTTCTGGAGGTGTTGCGGGGAATAGCGGTGGTGGCTTTGGGTGGCCCTCTGATTCCACTCCTGGCAGTGGATTTGGTTGGCCTGGTAGCAGCTCTAGTTGTCCGAGCTCTGATAAATTTTTTTTGCGGTTGGCGCTTGCAATCTCACCACAATGCAATGAAGAAAAAGAAAAAGAAAAGGAAACTGATGATGGTTGGGGTTCTCCTCCTGACGTCACTCCCGACCCTGTCGATGTATGGGGAAAGAAGGATGATGTCAAAGATCCTCCTGGCTCTGTTGGCACTGCTCTGGCCGCTTGATGGCCTTTTATTTTCTTTATCTTATTATGGACTTCTGGGCTAGGCCCACATAACTCTATTTTTTTATTTTCTGGGCTAGGCCCATGTGACTCTCAAGGTGTGCCTTCATACCACCCATCTTTTTTTGTGAATATGTATCTTATCTTTTTAATTTAATTTAGATATATGCCTATTCATCAATTTTTTTTTTCTAAAACTCCTACACATACGAGATTAAGCTATACTATTGCAAACATAATAAGAAAGCTACTGATTATCATATGAACTAAAAGAAAAAGATAGTTTCACCATCCCGTAGCAGAGTGTATTCACTTGATGTTGGATTTCTCTTATCATAGTGAAGCCTCCAAAGTTCGTGTGCAAAGTGTGGATGAATGCTTGGTTGATCGAAGGAAGGAATTAAGCTCTCTCAAGGATGATCTTGACAACACTTCGTTGCAAAAGTATGTTGATTATCTGATCCTTTTTTGTGAGGAGAGAGGTTTGTTATATAGAAAAGGAGATTTGGAATCGACGATCAAGATTCAACAATGTTGAATCAAGATCAACGGTCAAAAGGTGTTGAGAGGATTTAGACATGAGGAGATTGTGCAAAGTTGATTGCACAATTTGGGTGATTGAGAAATAGATTGGCTAGTCAGGGATGTGATTGATTAGTTAACATATTTAGATTGATCAGTCAGGATTTTGATGGCTTAGTTAGGAATGTGATGGCTTAGTGATTGATTAGTTAACATAATAGATTGTTTAGTTAACAATTTGGATTGATTAGTTAACAAATTAGATTTCTTAGTCAGTAATCATAATTTGCTCAATTAGAAAGTGGGTGAGGAATATGAATTCATTGATTTAATTAATTAATTCAGTTTTGGAGTTGAACGTGCAAATCAAGTTTGACTTTTGCAAACAAAGTTGCATTAGTTTGATTTTATTTTTGATAATTGATTTGAATAGTTTGATTTAATTATTCAAATTTTTGGAGGGAAAGTGTTGTAATTAAATTATTATTTAATAATTTAACCAACTTAGAGGAATAAGGTGATTTAGTGACGTAATTAAATAATTGGCATTATTTAATCAATCAAGATGAAATAAAGTGAGATTAAGACTTTATTAAATAAATATGATTTATTTAATTGGTCGAAATGATGAAACGTGAATTAATCAAATAATGTTGTTTTATTTAATTAATAGCAATATTAGGGTTTTAGGATTTTATTAAATAAATAAAATTTATTTAATTTGTCTGAAATGATGAAAAAGTGAATTAATTAAATAATGTTGTATTATTCAATTAATAGATGAATTAGGTTTTTTGATGTCGTTTTGATATGGTGCGATGTTGTTTGATGTTGTTTGATGCTGCTTGATGTTGTTTGATGTTGTTCGATGATGTTCGATGTTGTTTGATGTTGTTTGATGCTGTTTGATGTTGTTTGATGTTGTTCGATGCTGTTTGATGTCGTTCAATGTCGTTCGATGATGAATTTATTAAATGATGTTAAATCACTTAATTAATAGATGTATATGAGTGCCAAAATGCTAGTTCATGAGCTAGGACATTTTTAGGTGTCTACAAGACCCCTTAGTGACATCCTTTAAATATTTAAATATTTACTTTAGATGGATGTTTGTGAATCACACATACTCTGGACACATGATCATGTTAGGATTCATATGCATGTCAAAGTGGTGGTAAAAAGTAATGGTAAAGTTTATATATTCATGCCATTTCCATTTAGTTTTATGCCTATTTTGAGGAAATGTCTTGATATAAGCACATATTGACAAATATCTTGATATAAGCACAAAGTTGGGCTCATTCCCCTAAAACTATATCCATTCATACACACATATCCCTATATGCGTAGTCCTACCTAATCCAAATCACACACATAATCTTATACATCCACCTTACCCACTCACTTATCACACTTATCTATTCACCCACCTCCATTTAGTTGTTTGCTAATTGGATTTGATAGTCATCCCATTCTATCTCCAGTCCATAGTTGTAAGGGTGATCTTGTGATCATGAACTTGTCCCTATCATTTTAAAATTAAAAATATAAAGCTAGTCAACTAACCCCATTCACCTTCTTGCTCCAAGTTGACTAAACACATGTTTTAAAGACTTTCAATACATTCATTCTAATAATTTGAACACTCAAATAATCATTCATTCTAGAGAGAAATCAATAACAACACATTTTGAATTGGTACAATAAAAGGAACTACAAATTTGAATACTTAGGTGCTTGATCTACTATTTTTAGGGGTTGATCTAAGAGAACTTGAGTCCCTATGACATATAAACAACGTTAAAGGCATTTCTAAATACCAATAAGTCCCCTAGATATTCAAGAAAAATGGAGCAAACTATCATCCATTTAGTGAACTTACAAAGTAGAACAACAATAATTGTTAGGACAAATACAAATGAACCCAGGGTACAGATTTGTGATTGTAACTTTGTCCCAAATTTATAAACTTGTCCTCTAACAAAATATATATCTATTACAAACTTCAAGACACTTCACTACTAAAGAACTATTGTTTCTAAATTAAACATCAAAGAAATTTTAGAATTTTCCTCACTTAACACTCACTCTTCAACCATCGAACTAAATACTTTTCATTATATTTACTTTCATAATTTAATAAATACAAATTTGTCAATTACTTTAAATCGATTATACTTATTTAATCACATTTATTTAAATAAACTAAATTAAGCCCAAAGGAAACATTATTTTCCTTTGCACACACCCTTACACATATTATTTAAAAACTCTTGGAAGGTAGTGATGTGTTTTTGACAATACGTTTTCCAACTAAATTAAATGGTATTAGTTTTTTAATTTATTAGAAAAAAGTTCCACCTCTCAACTATTTTGAGAAGATAAACATGAAGTAAATCAGTATGTGGGGAACACAATTTATTTGTGGGTATAAAAAATTAGCGTTGGACCACCCTCCACATGGTGACAAGATCAAAGGTGGTAGAGAGAAACACGCGAGAAAGCAAAATGGCAAAAAAGTGAAAAAGGAAACAAATGAGATGCCTAAAGAGCGCATCTCACGGAAGCATTTTATAGTAAAAAGAAAATTAAATAAATTAAAAGATTCGTAATATAAGAGATTAAGTCGGCGTTTCGCTTTCCATTCCGTTTCCGCGTTTTAGTATTGCTAACCAGTAAGACATTGAAATTTGAGGCTGACGTGTTACGCGACGACCACCGAAGGTCGACCCCTGCTTAGCATTAAGAAAATATGTGCGCAAATAGAGTATAAATAAGTCGTCGGACAGTTGGAAGCTGGTTGGCTGGCTGGCTGTGGTAATCGGATGCCTCCTGTCAGAAATATACAGTGGAGCAGTGAAAACGTTAATTTATTTTGCGGATTGACTATTTTGAGGCAACGGCTCATGGTAAAATGAGGCGCGCAGATCTGGCAAAACCGGAGCTATATCTGTAGTAACAAGCTCAAACGCGGCGGATTTGGTGGAGGCTTTGAAAGTGTAAGCGCCGCTCCCAAAACGTGAAATCTTGAGCTTTAAATGCTGGACATTTGGACTGAAATGCCAACGTTTAGATGAGCGGGATCCGAATGACGTTTCCTTCTACTTGACGACAACCTGGCAGTACGTCTCTAGCTGAGCTGGCAGCATTGCATGTGAACAGTTCCCGATTTAGCAGTCAGCTGAGCGCCCGGGCATTTTCGTTTTCGTTTTACGGGGGATAAACAATAGGTTTTTAAAGCTGTGGCATTATTCTTTGCTTCTGTTGTAGGCAAATGTGGAAGCGGCGATCTGGTTAAGTTTAGCAATGCGAGTGAAGTCTGGGATTGGGAGTGGAGTTCGTTTTCTTCAGCTTCAGCCGGACATTGTTATATTTGTGCAGGAAACAAGAGCGGGCTGAGCTGTTAGAAATTGTCATTTGTGGAAGGAAGCCCTGTGAAATGGCACAGGGCACTTTGCAACGCTTGTTTCTGATTGCGGCCATGTTGGTGGCGATCACTGGGAGATTATACGGGACTACTGATCAGCAAGACGGTATCTTGTTTTATTCCCTTTCTTATTTTGTCACGCATGGTACTTATACCTGTTAGCGCACAGACATGAAACATTCTTGATATTGAAGATTTTAGATTTTCGCAGTAAAATAAAGTCACGTATCTGCACAACACTGTCTAGTGTTGTTAATTCCGAGATCACTCTTCGGGGAACTTACAGGATCAATAATGTGCTTTTCCAGATCCCTCTTCAGGAAAATTAAAAGATCAATAATGTGATAATTTAGGGAAATTAGTGTAAACACAAAGCTTATATTACAATCGTGAACTGAAACAATGTACAATTGTGATATTTTTGATTGTTGTGGCGTTTGGCTCCGCAATTTCCGGATTAAAACTTTTTTTATTTTTGCTTCTTTAAGACCGACTAACTAGTTTTACCGAATAAAGGCCAGAGCTTTGTTTCTTCTGCTGTAGCCCGTGAGCGCATCAATTATCTGTAGTCTATAAATTCAACAATTATGTAAATCCTGAATAACATGTCAATTGAAATCATGGTAGTACTGTTTCAGAATCTCAGAAAGTCTATAATGCGATAAATGTGACAATAATGTGATAATCTGGGGAAATTTCTGTTAACACAAAGCTTATATTACAACCGTGAACTGAAACGATGTATAAATGTGACAGCTTTGATTGTTGTGGTGTTTGGCTCCGCGATTCCAGGATTAAAACTTTTCCTTTGCTTCTTTAAAACTGACGAACTAGTGTTACCGAATAAAGGCCAGAGCCTTGTTTCTTCTGCTGTAGCCTGTGAGCGCAACAATTTTCTGTAGTCTATAAGCTCAACAATTATGGAAATCTTGAATAGCATCTCAATTGCAATCGTGGTAGTACTGTTTCAGAATCTCGGAAAATCTATGGGACACATACTGTGAATGCAGATTTGAGCGTGTTATAGTTGAAGCAAAACAAACAACAAACAGAATGCAGAGAAAACGTACATTCGATTACACGTAAAGAGCACATTCTGCCATAAAGAATTGCTGTATACCCAGGAGGAGATGTACAAGTTGATATTCATGTAGAATTGACAACGAATGGTCATCAGGCATCTTCTGATGGTGGCTGGCCCATCATACTTGTTGTTGTGTTGACATCTCTGACCCGTTGTTGTTTGGAGAGGAGGAGGGCACAAAGGTCCCTGCTCCTCCACTTAAGAATTGGAACAGGGGAAATATTAGTAGATTCAGTCGAGGCTGTGTACTGAATAGCAGTGGTATGTGGTACGTCTTGTTTTAATTTGCCCCATTAATCGCCAACCCTCTTCAAAACAACACAGAACCTTAGCAGTAACATTTCACTTTCAATTTTCTAAACATTCTGTAGAAAGGTGAATTTTGTTTTCTCAGTAGATCACTAGAGGTTTGTTAGAAATAAAATCCATTTGCATGGCAGTCGATTTTATTGCAAGATTAGCCTTCTGAGATAACTACATTTAGCTGATTTTTGTTGAACATTATGTTTTCTATTAAACATATTATATTTAATTAGACAAACAAGAATCACTGATTTATGAGCAGTTTATTTAAAACAAGAGGTTAGAACTGGAGTCTATCATGTTAAAGAGAGAAATGTCATTGGAAATCCTTAAATCAAACCTTCAATGAGATAAAATACACCATGAATGAACTGGTTTTCTCAGACCTGAATACTTCAGATTGACAAAGGTTGTAAAAGACGCAAGGAATTATAAGAAATCTGCAACCATTAAGTTTTTGAGTTCTGTAAATTGCATATTGTTTATTGTGTGAGGCAAAAATAAATTATTGCCATTTAATTTTAGGAGTTAACCATTTCTGATATCTCATTTATGTGTGATCTTTCCAGTTAGTGCACTTCAAGGCATCTATACCAATCTACAATCTCCACAGCAACTTACTGGATGGAGTGCGAATGGAGCTGATCCATGTGGCCAGTCATGGAAAGGGGTTTCCTGCTCTGGATCTTCTGTGACTTCAATGTATTAAATTTTTATTAATCCTGCTCTATGGTTGTCCTCTATATGGGTTCTCAAGTTTAATGTAAATTCTGACAGATTTTCTCCTTTCTTTTTGTAAATGAACAGAAATTTGTCTGGCTTAGGATTGATGGGAGCATTATATTACCAGCTTTCAAGCCTTTCATCATTGACAACTCTGTAAGAAGATCACACATTTTCCTGATCAATTATCTCTTTCCTTACAGTCAGTACAATATACATCCACCTATATTCTTCCTTCTTAATTTCTTCTTTCATAGGAGGTTAATTGCATTTATCTAAATTACCCGAGAATCGAGATATATTCTTATATAACTGCTGTATCATGTCCGACTCTGATGAAGGGATTTGAGCAACAACAATATTCATGGCAACATCCCTTATTCAATTCCACCAAAACTTCAGAATCTGTGAGTTAAAGAAATATTGGTAAAATGTTTTGTTTGATTGCTTAGGTTTAGTTCATTCTATCTAGCTCATGTTTTCCCTTTGATTGAAATAACTTTGGCAATTTGATGTTGCTGGCAGAAACCTTGCTAACAATAATCTCGAGGGTAATATACCTTATTCCATTAAAGACTTGACTGCACTGAATTCTGTGTAAGTTCTAGCTAGATGATTATCTGATTCCATTGGTTATAACATATTTGAATTGCTATAGTTGACATAACCCTCCTAATCACAGATGAGGTTGACTGCAGGGATTTGAGTCACAATAAGCTTTCAGGCCAGATTGTAGATGCATTTCAACAGCTTTCAAGTCTCTCAACCCTGTAAGATTCTTTTTGTATAACTACATTATCAGATGATGCTGTTACAAAGCACATTGTAAAATATGATTTTCATTTCCCTGATATTACATAGTGGTTCCATAAGATGTTCCATACTTGTCTCTAAAATGTAGACAGCCAATATTTCATGCTTATGGACATTAATATTCATAGAAATGGGTTTTCTTAAAAGTAGTCAACATATGATACAGGCCACCAAACATTGGATCATATCCAGTAAGGTGGATGCGATTCATCCACTGTAGTGCAATGGAGATGAAGTTAAATCTCTGCCACATGCAAAAGGGCCATCTAGACCTTGAATTAGACAGTCTAAATTATCTTTGCAACTTCAAAGAGTCTACTTCCATAAGGAAAATTTCCAGGACTAACTCAGAATGATTAAGGAAAGATGATGGGTGTGTCTTTTCATTTTGTCACCCCATTGGTGCAAAAATGTGAAATTGTTCCAGCATGATAATAAATATTATAGGATATGCTAAGAATATTAGGTGATTAATATTATTCAATATTAACACTTACAGTATGCCAAAAGGTGTGGACTGTTTTAACTGCCAAGAGCATATTGTCATTTGTTGTGCAGCTGCCTGATTATATATACAGGCACTATTGTAATGGTTAGAGCGGCCTTTGCATTAAAGCTTACATGGTGTCATAGCCATTTGATCGTTTTTGTGCTTAATGTTTGCTTCAGTTGTAAGGAAACAAGTACCTAATTCTGGCTGGTGAAGGTCTTTGGGACATTGCATCCAATCTGATACCACAACTCTGTAAAATTATATATTAGCTTCATTTACTGATGAAATGCATCAGTATGGGAACAACATTCTCTGTGGTTGGAATCGTGTTGGTCTGTGTTGTTTGTTTGCATTTCTCAAGTGATGTTAAACGTAAAGGCTGTATGGAGGTTACACATTGGTAGGTAATATCTCTAGCTGGGCAGCAGCAGATCTGAATCATCTAATATGAAGAGATGTTCTTCTTCATGTAAAGCTTTGTTTTCTTTTATACTTGAATGAATGATCAACTTAAGCAGAGTTACCTAGCTGGAAGTGTAAAGGAGTTTTAACAGATTTCTGCTGAAATAGAAGGAATGCAAATGGAGAACCAGAGCTGACAACCATTTGATACTTGTAAAGCATGGCATGCCAAAGGAGTCAGCAGTAGTTTGGCCATACTCAGAAAATGTATCTTGGCATTCTAGCTTTTGATGGCTCTTCAATTTCTTCAATATTTCAAATTTCCAATAGTTTTGTAACATTCTAGTGTTTAGCAAGGCTGTGGGATTGTAAGAGAGATTGTTGAAGTCTTAGAGGTAGGGAACGAGCAGGTTGTTACTATCATTTAGGTCGAGGAGGCTTAGACCCAATTGTGAGTACTACTGGAGTGATTTCTAAGTGAGATATATCGGTGCTGCTTTTGTGTGCTGCTCATTATTCTCTCATTTTGGTGTTTATTCTTCCTATTAAATTCAATCAAACATTTGTTCTTTAGTAAAATCCATGTGTTGACGACTTGAGAATGGTATAACCATCTGCGTTTACATATCAAGGGGTATTAAAGCAAGTTTCTTCTTTTGGGAAGGTTGTGAGTGTTTGCAGGTTCATGCCCACAACAAGAATGAGTGAAAAATAAGTTTTACCTTTGCAAAGAGACATTGAGTCCCATAAGTGGAGAAGTGAGTTGAGAAGCATGGCTAGAGAAGAGGAGTTTGATGCTGAAGCAAGATTCTTTGAGATGAAAGCTGAGATCACAAGCCTTTCTCAACCCATGGAGAGCATGAAAAGCTTGATGGAGGCATTCTTGGAAAGGTTGGACAAAGGCAAGGACAATTCCAACAAAGGAGAATCTTCAAAGAGTGAGAAGAGTATGTCAAGTAAATCTCTATTTAAAGTAGAGGCTAAGATTGAGGTTTCGCCATTCGAAGGTGATGTAGATGCAAAGAAGCTTTTCAATTGGTTAGCATAGTTAGCTATATTTTAGCATGTACTTCCTCTCCTTAGAACAAAAAATTTCAATTGTTCGGTTGAGATTAGTCAAGCATGTATTAACTTGGTTTGAGAATCTCTTGTATTTTGTGGCATTAAAGAAACAAGCTCCAATAAATTCATGGTATCAATTTAAGCAATTGATTAAAAATGAATTTTATCCTATTGTTATAGAGGAAAATTGTATTATCTTTGTATACATTTCTTTCATTAACAATTACTCTAGAATGTCTTGGGTGTTCTTTCTCAAACATAAATGAAGTTTTCAGTAGGTTTAAAGAGTTAAAGTCTCTTGTTGAGAATCAAATGGGGAGAAAGGTGAAAATCTTGAGTACAAACAATGGAGGAGAGTTTCGCTTAGCTGGTTTGAGATGTTTTGCAAGAATGATTGGATAAGAAGGCCAAAAACCACTCCATACACATTTCCACAAAATGGAGTGGCTGAAAGGATGAATAGGACATTGATGGAGAAGGCTAGAAGCATGCTATGTAGTGTTGGTTTGGAGGAAAAGTTTTGGGCCAAAGTGGTAAGCATTGTTTGTTATCTTATCAATTGGTCTCCTACTTTATCACTTATTGTAAGACTTTGGATGAGTTTTGTAGCTATGTTCCACAGTGTTCTTGTGACAGGGATAACAAGGGATGGTGTGATGCATTTCCGAGATGGTAGGGGATGGGATATCTTTTAAGAGGGGACGATAGGGGATGACAAATAAAAATATAGGGAAAATTTATAAAGAACAAGAAATTTCAATTAATCACATATAAGGGAGTCATCATATACATTATACAACCATACTAAATGACATTAGAGCTGAATTGGGAATTCACATGAGAGTCCACAAACAAATTCACAAAATCTAATCGCTTTCATAGTAAACATGCATATATATTATATAATAATTACAACAAAATGTCCAAAGGCTACAAATTACAACTATGAATGTGAAAAGTCATGACTTGGGTGCTATTCTCTAGGTGGACCTATTTGGTCTTGGAAGGTTAAAGGTCACTAGGGGTATGTGAATGGTCACAAAGGCACATGAAGGGTCACACATGGAGTGCTCTTGTGTGATGTGAACTCATAGGTTTGGGTTTATGTTTTTAGAAACCATTGGTGGTTTAAAATAAGGAGGTGCTGTAGAAATGCTGCTGGAATTCTGTTGGGTTTGGAGCATAGAGTGGAGACACTTAAATCAACTTTCTTATTTTATCGTAATACTATTTTACTGATAGTATAGTGAGTAGTACCAATTTGATGCTAGGTTTTTCCCCAAAAGGGATTTCCCATGTTAATTTTAAATTTTGTTGTTATGTGAACTCTATGTGTTCTTGTTTCTATTTGCATTGTTCCTGATTTACATATATACTTCAGATTTTGTGGTGACTATAAGTCTGATATAAATATGATATAAAACAACAAGTAAACTTCTAAATCAGATTATACATTCATTTTTCTCAACAATTCTTACTTCAGTAGGATATCATTTTCTGCTGCTTCGTTCCTTTAGTAGACTGTCATTTTATGCTGCAGGGATTTATCTTTCAACAATCTGAGTGAAAATCTACCACAGAGTTTCAGCGCATTGTCAAATCTAAATTCTCTGTGAGTGAATTTGCCTTATTAAGTTGGACAAAATTCTAATTATATTTTGTGAACATATCTTTGTTACTTTAGTGACATGAATTTTATCACCCTTGCAGTCAGCTGCAAAATAATCAGCTTACAGGGACTGTTAATGTACTTGCCAATCTTCAACTCGGAGATTTGTAAGTTAAAGTTAAAACTTGTTGACTTCATTGAGTCTTTGGAATTATCCAGAGAGAAGAAAAATAAAATTAATTTACAACTTTATGACTTACTCTTTGTTGGTTTCAGGAACATTGAAAATAACCATTTTAATGGCTGGACTCCTAACCAGTGGAAGTCCAAACAAAATTTTCAGTAAGTTTTCAATTTGCATTTTGGATTTTGTTTATTAATTTTCTGATCTTAATAGAAATTGCTGCCATAACTTACTTGTTATATTATATTAAGTTTTAAAGTATGCACCTTTGTATTTTAGATAGAGGCATACCTTTATGGAAGAGGCATTAAATGCACTGGTTGCACATGAATTTGCGTTGCAGATATGGTGGCAACAATTTTTCTACAGGTCCTGCTCCACCCCCTCCACCATATACTCCACCCCCTAGCAGGCAATCAAACAGGTCCCCTAGCAAAGGTTCATCTGATACATCAGGCAATCGAGGCAGTGATAAGAAATCTGGGAGTGCTGGGAAAATAGTGGGTATAGTGATAGGAGTTTTGATTGCTGTTGGTGCTGTACTTGGAATTATTGTTTTTGCACGGAAGAAGTCTAAAAATTCAGATGATGAAGAAAAACTACACATTGATTCATCTTTCAGCCCGCTTGAACCGCTCACCCCTAAAGGTACCACTTACACTCATCTGCCAATAATCTTATTGTATCAGAGCGAGTCTTGGTTGTTTGTTTGCACATGGTATAACTAAGGTGTATTATGTGTTCACATTCTTAGAGCCTTATGAGGCCTGGGATAACTTTTATATTTTGAAGAAAACCTCCTCAGATTCCATGTTCAAATATTGAATTTAATTTGTGTCCTTTTCTTCTATGATGTTCATGGATTTCCTAATGTCTTTCCTTCCATTGGTTCTGTTCATTGCATGGTCTGTCTTTAATGCATTTATAAGAATTTAAGATGGATGGTTGAAGTTTGCAACAATGGTTATATGGTTTTATCAACTTAATCTTTTACAAGGACTAAGTCTTTAAATCATTGTACTTCTAAGAAGCTGTCTTGTAATTTTTCTACTAACTATCTTTGTCCAACAACACTGTCCTAACTAAATATTTTACAAGAAGGTGTCAACTTCATTACTTCCGAGTAACATCTTTGATAAAACATTCATCGTGCCATTTTGTTGTGCTCTGAAGACAGTCCACAAGGACTGTAAAGTTTAATGTGATTCCAAACGTGTGCTCAGCCAGCATAACATTCAGAAGGCATGTCCCTCATCCTTTAAGCTACCTCTCAAGGATGTAGGCAGCGTTAGTTTTCTTCTAGAACTAGGTTTCCATAGTGCACTAACTTCAGTTATTATGTTCAATCAAAGCTCAATTCTAACTTGTGACTATATCTAGTTTGGACAAAGTAGGGCGTATTTAGGAGTTTGTGAGGTACTCTCCAATCAACTGGGATTCAATTCTTGTCATTATATAACTTGCATAATAAAATTCTTGTGTGCTATAGCCTTTTATTATATTTCTGCATTAGTTTTAGGCAAAATAATCACAGAGTTTGTGACCATCTACGTAATGGTTTAAAAACAGTTTGTAGGAGGTAGGACTTGATTTCATCTCAAGCGCTTTAAGCTGGTTACAACCTGGGCTTAAGAAATTGATACATCAAATCATGGAAATATATCACCAACTGCATAACAGAAGTATTTGGTTGCAGCCCAAGATCGGTAAGATCTAATACACAGCATTTTCAATTTTACCGAGAATGAAGGTTCTGCTTCCCCGGGTACATCTTTAGATACCATCAGTATAAATGAAAGAGGACTACCAGTCAAGCAGTGACAATGATCTCTATGTCAGAATGTTAAGGGTTATTTATTACTATTTAATTTAAAAAAAAAATTTAATTGAAGATATATGAAGAACAATTTTTGGATTTCTCTAGAAACTTCTTCGAAATGTTAAAACTGTATGGTTGAAATTTAGTAGGCTATGTGGTAGCTATAAATTTATCTTTTCCTAAAAGAGACAGTATGGTCATATGGCAGCAAATGAGAGCTGGTTCAATGCAAGGCATTTGGTAATTGATTTTTTGTAAGGGAAATTACTTGTCTATTGTTAGGTACTTTTATATCAAAGAGAAAGTCTGCTAAAATGTGAACTTGTTTCTCTTATCATATTGTAGTGCACTTTTGAAAGTGCAAAGTATAAGGACGTATGGATACAAGGAAGATTTCTCAGTATTGACAAGCGATAATATATTAAAGCACAGTTCTAGTTGTATGCATTAATTCTATTGCTTATGTCTAAATGTTCAAGGGTCAGTTGCTGGATGGCTGTATAATTTTCTAATAGAGAAAATGGTGTTATTATTTGACATCACAAAAGATGAAGAATGTGAAGATGGGCATCTCGGTAAGTCATTCAGACATATATTATAAATCAAGTTTCACAAACCCTGTTTATGGTAGTTGTGGCCATACTCAATGGCTGCTGATAAAGTAGTGCAAGAGTTTTTTTGAAACTTCTCGACAACTGAAGATTTTAATGGAATAATGATTTCTGTTAATTATGGAGAGAAAATGCTAGGACTCATGTTATTCTCTTATGTGAAAGAAGGAATCTTGTGTCAGTAGGATTTTAGTATAGAATTTTGTGTGAATCTTTCACATGGTTATTTGCATATTATGGATTTAGCTTTTCTATCTTCTCTAGGCATTATCCTATCTATTTAGGATATTTTTGTTGTTTTAGTTTTATTTAGTTTTTACTTTGAGGTTCTGTTGGAAATTCACATGGTATTGACTTGTACAATCCAAAGCTGAACAATTTCAGCACAACAAATAAGACTTTTTTACAACCAAAATATGTTTTTGTAAACACTAAACTCACTCAACCCTAATTACCCCAATACTATTTTTGTGAGGATGAACATCCAACACTACCTTTCATCTGCACATGGTGCAATATGGATGACAATGAATAACATGCATTATTTTACAAATCGCCAAGCATGTGTGATCAGGAGATTTGCCTTCACAATCCATATATAGAGATACAACATTATCATAGAACATATGATGCTGGAGGTAGCATCTCGAATGGGTAATTTGTAAGTGAGGAGTTTGTCTCTAAATAGTGCATTTGTCTTCTTTGTCCATTCAACATCTGATCCAGAACTATTGCTCTAGATTGATTTCTTGCAATTGATATTCCTTTTAGAAAAATTCCTATGGTGGTAAAAATAAATCCTTTTTAGACTGACCACCTACATAGCAACAATAGCTCTTTTTATATTTTTATTAAAATTATAAAGGTAAAAAAAGAACTATCAAATGACTTCATCACCAAGTCATTATTGATTATTCAAAAGGGTTTAGGATGTAACTCTGTTTTAAATATCAATTTAGGAAAGAAGGAATTTATGTCATTGAGCATCAATTGGTAAAACTTGAAACATTGAACTTCCAATATTCCTATCACCACTCTAGGCCCACTTCAAAGCTTGGAAAGTTTCACTCACCGTGTTTAGAAAAACATAGTATGGAGATTTTCAGTGCAGATATGCAAAAAAACTAACCTTCCAGAAAAATATATCTCTGTACTTTTTATCACTCAAAACTGGTGAAGCTTCCTTTTTTTTCTAGATTAGGACTAGCTAGTCAAGAATCAAGGTGCAGACAAAACTACTGCTTGCAGAAGATGTCATATTCTCCATTCTATCCATGATCCAGAATTATTACTCTTGATCAGTTTCTTGCTATGGATATTTCTTCTAGAAATATTTCTATGCTGGTGAAAAATATGCTTTTCAGTATGACCTACTGATTGTTAGTTTTAGGATCAGAAATGAAAGCAATCAGAAAATGCAACACATAATACAATGAACACCACAAGATACCCTGGGAAAACCCTCCAACCTCGAGGGGAAAAACCCAGCAAACATATCTCTTATATATATAGGAATAAGAGCAGAAATCTGCTTACAACTCAGGCCCAACACAAGGCCGAATTTGATACAATGAATAATAGCACCTCTCCTGGATGCGAAGTAACAACATGAATATGTTTCTCCTTGAAATCAATCTGCTGTAACAATATAATGATCTGCTCCTCAAGATGAAGACCTGCTACACAAGTGCGAACTTCTGATCTGCTGCTCAAGATAATGACTTGCTGCTCAAGTGCGAACTTCTTCATGGAGTGCGAATATGATGAATGAACTTGATGCTTGAATGAGTGATCATCACTCATTCATATACCTGCTGAAGGGATAAGACATGTCTCTCCAAGACAAGAGGTCGGCCTCCAAGAAGAGACGTCTTCTTTAGAAAAATTGTGACTTCCTAAGTCGGCCCCAATTAATAATTAAATATTAATTATTAAATAATATAAATGATAACAAATGAAGCGCCTCTTCATGTAGATAAATCGACTTCAATAAATAGAATAGCCGACAGGCTATATGATATTTATTGTTGCAAGTCGTGGCTGGAAGTGATGCCCGACATTGCAACATCAACACTCCCTCTTAGCTAGGGAGGAATACTTCCAACTGTGCAAGACATATCACCTCATCGTGATGTCAACCACAATGGCTACTCCCATATGTGGACAAGAGCATATCACCTCATCGTGATAGCATATCACCTCATCTTGATATCAACCATCATGGCTACTCCCATGAATGGTATATGTGCACAAGTGCCCATCACTCATCGTGATGTCGTCATCTCATCATGACGTTCACCATAGATACTCCCAGAGGGTGAATAAACACAAGTGCAAGAAAATCATCTCAGACTCTCTCACGTGATGTTGTCATGGAGTCACACACATGACATCCACCTTGGCTACTCCCAGAGGGTGGAAACAAGGGCTTGCACCTCAAATCTCTCTTATAGAGAGAAATGCATTAAAGCAAATCATAGAAGATCACTGAAGCTGAGACTCCCTCTCAGCTAGGACTTCATTCTCCACAATACCAAGCTTGTCTCGGAAGTACACAAACTTTACTTTGGAGAGGGGCTTGGTGAGAATGTCTGCCGTCTGCTCATTAGTGCTAATGTATCCCAACTGAATTGCTTTCCTCAATACCATATCTCTGATATAGTGGTATTTGATGTTAACATGTTTTGTTCTGTCATGAAACACTATATTGACAAAAAGCTTCACACAACTTTGATTATCACAAAGAATGACAGTCAACTCTAACGATTGTCCAACAATCCTGCAAGGAGCTTCCGAAGCCACACTGCTTCTCGAGCTGCCACACAAACTGCAATATACTCTGCCTCTGCGGTGCTCAGTGCTACTGAAGATTGCTTCCTGCTACACTAGGAAATCATCGCAGACCCCAAATTGAAACAACATCCAAAGGTGCTTTTCCGATCAGCAACACACCCTGCCCAATCAGAATCAGTATAACCATACAGCTTCAAGTCCACACCAGAAGAATATCTCAAGCCATACTCAACTGTGCCACGCAAGTATCTCATGATATGCTTTGCTGCAACTAGATGTATTTGCCTTGGTTCACACATGAACTGACTAAGTGCATTCACTGCATAGCAAATATCTGGTCTAGTATTGACTAGATACATCAATGATCCAATCAACTGTCTATACATAGTAGGATCCATTAGATTTGAACTAGCTGCAACCTCCTTAAGCTTTTGAAAGTTGGTCTCCATAGGCGTAGACATGGATTTACAATCCATCATACCAAATCTCTTCAAGATGTCAATTGTCTACTTCCCTTGACTTAGAATGATCTCATCCGGCTTCTGCCATGCTTCTAAGCCAAGAAAGTAGTGCATGAGACCAAGATCCTTCATTTCAAATTTAGAAGCTAGCTCCTTGCATTTAAAAATGAGGTGATCTTCTCCAGTAAGAATTAGATCATCAACATATAGAACTAAGATCAATGCTTCGCCATCAATTACCTTGAAGTAAAGGTTTGAATCAACATCATTCTTAGAGAAGCCTAAACTCATCAGGTATTGATCAATTCTTTCGTACCAAGCATGAGGAGCCTGCTTAAGGCCATACAATGCCTTCTTCAGCCTGCAAACATGAGACTCCTTCCCATGAACCTCAAAGCCATCAGGTTGCTCAATATATACCTCTTCCTCAATTACACCATTTAGAAATGTTGTCTTCACGTCCATTTGGTGTATCTTCCATCCCTTAGATGCTGCAAGAGCAGTGATGGTCCTGACAGATGTATAACGAGCAACTAGAGCAAAGGTTTCCTCATAGTCTACTCCCTCTTTCTAAGAGAATCCTCTAGCCACAAATCTAGCCTTGTACTTCTCAATGCTTCCATCAGCCGCATGCTTGATCTTGAAAAGCCACTTAGAAGATACAATAGATTTGCCTTCTGGTCTAGGTACAATGTCCCACACATCGTTCTTGAGGATAGATTGATATTCTTCAGCCATAGCATCTCTCCATACTTGCTGACTTGAAGCTTCCTCAACACTGGAAGGCTCAGATTCAATCATTTGACTCATCAATGCAACATAGTTTGAAAACTTCTGAGGTCTTTTGCTTTCTCTGAATGTTCCTCTAGGGTTTGCAAACTTTTCTGCCTCCTGCATTGTTTGCCTAGCCCTTAGAGGTCTCTTTCTACCAATAACAATGTCGGTAGGCCCATCAGTAGGTTCCACGGGCTCAACTAAATTACCATCCTCTTCTGGTTCAGTAGACTCCCTCTGAATCTCCAAGTACGTACATCAACCTCCTGACCTCCTCGTCCAAGGTTGCTTCAGACTCCCTCTGAAGGTTAATTCCTCCTCTTCGAAGAAATTGATCACAATGACAACCTGAATAGGTTCTTCTTCTTCGAGAGATGTCTTCAGCTACCAATTCAGTCGCATGGCTGCAAACTATGACTCCATGCTTGACCATTTCTCTAGTCGGCATGACTTCCTCATAGGATGCCTCAAGCTCTTCCTCTCTATGCGATCTCTCATCACCTTCTTGCTTCTCGGTCCGTCCTGGAAGCATTATAGAGAGAGATTACTAAAAATTCATAGAACTCAACTATCTCGAAGAGAAAATATGAAAGCTAGAAGCATACATGATTTACTATCTCAATGTTATAGCATGAATTAATAACTACAAAAGGAAAAATTCATGAACATTATTCAACATGAAATACTTATCTCATCAAAAACTCCTTAAGTGCTGCACTTAGATGCTCATCAGGTCTGCACTTATCTTTTCTGGGATCTGCTCATTATCTCTCAATAATTATTCAAATCTTCTTCACATGATTCTTCATAGAAGCAAACTCAGAAACAACACTTCAACTCATGCAAAGAAGACTCTCACAGCACCTCCAAATACAACATGACACCAAACTTGGAAAACATAAGGTATCACGACAAACTTGACTTAACACTGCTTCTACAAATGATTAGACTTAGATTTAAAAGCAATGTACACTGCCAACACTTACGGTTCATAAATAAAACAATCACCATGGCATAGAGAGTATATATGGCTCAAGCAACTCCCACACTCTAAGGCATACAGTAACTCAGCCCATGACCAATGTCTTCAAAGTCTGATTACAATGCTTCTCATAAGACTAAAATTAAATGCATCAATGTTCATGAAGTGCTCTAATGACTGCACCTATACTTCATACTAACAATAATGCATAAGACTCAACATGCCATGAAGGAAACCTGGAATTATGTGTTTGCATTAGTCATAAGAATATTCAAATCTTCTTGGTATGGCTATGTCTGATCTCCAAATGCTGCGCCTAGCCCTTATACTGCTGTGTGATACAGATAAATATCTATTAATAATTTATCTGATTGTTCTCAATGAAATCGCACCTTTAGCAAGTGCATCCAACTTTCACAAGCCCAGATATGATTTTTTCAACCTTCATTTGACAAAAATCGCACCCTTGGGGAGGTGCGTCCAGTCTCATATGAGCCTCCAACATGTCTTCTAAACACCAACGAGGTCGACTCAGACAATGATGAAGAAAGGCGTCCTCCAATGCACAAAATCGTCCTTTGCAAGGACTGAGATCATACCACCAAAATTTGCCAAAATTGATTTCTCCTAAAATCTGTGGTCTTAGTCAAATCTGATTACTTCTTCTCTTAGACCCGCTCTGATACCATGTTAGTTTTAGGATCAGAAATGAAAGCAATCAGAAAATGCAACACATAATACAATGAACACCACAAGATACCCTAGGAAAACCCTCCAACTTCGAGGGGAAAACCCCAACAAATATATCTCTTATATATTTAGGAATAAGAGCAGAAATCTGCTTACAACTCAAGCCCAACACAAGGCTACAAAGACCTGCTGCAACAATATAATGATTTGCTGCTCAAGATGAAGACCTGCTACACAATTGCGAACTTCTGATCTGCTGCTCAAGATAATGACTTGCTGCTCAAGTGCGAACTTCTTCAAGGAGTGCGAATATGATGAATGAACTTGATGATCGAATGAGTGATCATCACTCATTCATATACCCGCTGAAGGGATAAGACACGTCTCTCAAAGACAAGAGGTCGGCCTCCAAGAAGAGATGTCTTCTTTAGAAAAATTGCGACTTCCTAAAGTCGGCCCCAATTAATTATTAAATAATATAAATGATAATAAATGAAGTGCCTCTTCATGTAGATAAATCGACTTCAATAAATAGAATAGCCAACAGGCTATATGATACTTATTGTTGCAAGTCGTGGCTGGAAGTGATGCCTGATGCTGCAACATCAACACTGATAATTAGTAACAAGATCCCATCTTTATATATTTTATTAAAATACTCAAGGTCATAAAATAACTATTGAATGGATTATTTAAAAGGTCTTTTTAAATGTTTAAACGGTTGTAAGATGTAACTTTGTTTTTAATATGAATATAGGAAAGTAGGAATTTATTTTAACTGCACACAAATTAATAAAATTGGAATCATGGAATTCCAAATATTCCTAATGTCATATTAGGATCAATATAAAGCATGGAAACTTTGTCTCAATCGGTCACCTTCACTTGCTACTAGGGTCCAACCTATGATCTCAATGTGCTTAGAAAGACAGGATGGAGATCTCTTGTCACTACACATGCAAAAAACAACCCTCCACCAAATGATTTTTTTGTCCCTCTATCTCTCAACACTAGAATAACTCTCATGTTTCTTGCCAGATTAGGAATAAGGAATAACCGTTTAAGAAGCAAAGTGAAAACAGATCTTCCATTTTCAAGGCCGAATTAGCTGCAGTTTTTCTAGAGAAATAGCCTAATAAAAAAACAACCCTCTGCCAAATGATTTCTTCGTCCCTCTTATAACTCGACACTAGAATAACTCTCATGTTCTTGCCAGATTAGGAATAAGGAATAACCATTCAAGAAGTAAAGTGAAAACATATCTTCCATTTGCAAGGCCGAATTAGCTGCAGGTTTTCTAGAGAAATAGCCTAACAGAAGCTATTGTGACTGACAAATCATGTTGTGTATTAGGCCTGTGATCTGTAACTATTATTATAGATTGTTTTCTCACATTTGGTATTACCTTCAGGTATATTCTTATGCTGGTATTGCAATTTGTTGCTGAGCATTAGCCCTACACCATCAGACTAGGTCTCAGTGCAACCCAAACCAGCAAGCTTTTTCCTTAATCAGCTGCCTGAAATGAATATAATCAGATTTACAATGACAGTTTGCTTCCATTCATCCAACACCCTACAATGTAAACAATAGTCAAGTCAATCTTCTGCTCCAAAAAAGGATAATGTTTGTTATGTCAAGATGGAAGACCTACCCATTGTCAGTTTCTCCATGAGTGAGATTGAAAAGAAGCTTTGGTGACTCAAGCAAAGGCCTTAATTTGCTTGTTAAATGGGTGCATTCCTAGCACCCAAAACTTTGTGAGCATGGGTGTAGAAGAAACATCATCCAATAGTTTGAGTGGACATTTTGATGATGCCGAAGTTGTGCTTCATTGCCATGTTCTCATCTAAACACGAAAAAGATTAGGCCCTTCAAAGTGGACCTTGTTTCATGAAAAATTCAGGCCTTTTCATGAGGCCATGGTCTGCAGTCTTTAATTCCTTCGAGTGTCATGTCCTTCCAATCTAGTCAGCTTCCAATGCCACATAAAGGTATTTTCTTAAGACCATACATTTATATATATATATTTATTTATTTATTTGATAAATAATTAATATAAAATATATTAATTTAAAAAATAATAATAAAAATGTTAAATTTAAATCTATAATTTAAATATAAAAGCTGGGCCCCAACTTTGGGCCCATGGGTTCTATTAGCTGGGCAAGTATAGAGGTCAATTAGCTAGTTATTTGGAAATATCAAGATTCAATTTTAAATTTGTTATAAGACTCGTCGAGACTTGCCTAGACTCAGCAAGTCCCGAGGCGAGCCACCATCAATGAGTTTGGGAGACTTGAAAGCCGAGTACTCGTCAGACTTGTTGAGACTGGTGGACTCGCTAGACTCACTGAGTCTAGGTGAGTGTCGACCGAGAGACTTGGCCATTTTAATTATTATTATTTTTTTCTAAATTTACAATCTTTGAATGCTTGTTTGGTTTATGACATGCCCATCTAGGATTAACAAAAAATATGAAAATGGTGTGCTGCCCCTCGACCTTGTTGGGGGCACTATCCCCAAACCCTCGCAAGGGGCGTTGCCTCTTGACCCCCATGAGGGGCGTTGTCCCTCAACCCTGTTGAGGTGTTTCCCCTAAACCCCCATCAAACTATAAGTCTAAGCATGTAATAGCCAATGAGGAATCATGATCATAAAACCTACAAAATACATATCCCCTATTGCAAATCTCTGCATCTTCACAGTCAAAGCCATAATCAAGGATTATCTTGTTTCATACATTGGACAACTTGTTTAGTATACATTGTATTGTTGAATACAAGTTAAGTCATAATTGGGAAGAAATGCCATTTTAATAATGCAAAAATGTATCAATCATGCCCCATACAGGTAACTTATAGAACAATCCTATCTATTAGTATGCTAGCTAAGGTCAAACTAGAACATAACCATTTATCTTTTTGCTTAACTGTTCCTATTTGTTAATGCACTTGACAACAAAACGTGCAATCTTGAAGGCTTCAAGAATTTTTTTATAATAAATTCCTCACTTGAATATACACACCAATCATTGAGACACAAGCAAATATCATGGCTACATCATCATCAAGGACCTATCTTAGATGCTAGAGCACGACTTGTCGTGATGTTGGGATGAGTAATGCAAGCTCCTCTGAGCCATAGACTTATATTTTTAGTTTTGATATTTGTTTTGATGCCATGGATTTCATATTCCATTTCGTATACATTTGGCAATATTTATATTTCTATATGTATTCTTTCCTTCAGCTAAAATTTGTATTTATACTTATGTGAACGATGTATGTTTGTGTATGGGATAAAAGTAGTTTCTATTTGATGAGGTTATTGCGTCTTTAAGGTTTATTCATATCTATATGTGTTCTTTCCTTCAGCTAAAATTTGCATTTATACTTATGTGAACGATGTATGTTTGTGTATGGGATCAAAGTAGTTTCTATTTGATGAGGTTATTGTGTCTTTAAGGTTTATTTATTAAAGGGTGCATGAAACAAGTTTTAAATCCTTAGAAATCTCTGAGTTTCTTAGGATTTTCAATTTGCCGAATCTTTGCCAAGTCCAAGTTTGAGTGAAAAATCAGCTTGCCGAGTCTGAGGCGAGTTCAAGTCTTGTAACACTGAATTTTTAATTCACTTGCATAACTGGTAATTTCTAGCTATTTTGTAGTGAGGATGAAACCCCTCATTGCAAACCTAAGATAGGACACAAACCCTCACCTCAAATTCCAATTCTTTCAAGAGTTGTAGACGTTGTTGATTAGAAAAATCAATTCTTTTCAGGCTTAAGTTGAAGAGTGACAAATTTAGGTGTGATTTGAGTTGGGGTGGATCTTAATTCATCCCCTTTAAGCAACATGCTCTTCTATCATCCACCAAAGAGAGCCCAACAAGAGCTAATCACAGGGTGCAACAACTGATCGTTATCTTTTCTTGGGGTTAACAACTTAGATTTCATGCTTGCGAATCTACACCTACAACCATTCACTCTAGGGTGACATCACTAGAAGGCATGACTAATAACAAAGTGCAATTCCAGGTTGTGAACAAAGTGCAGTTCTAGATTGATACCAACAATTCATAAATTAGAGTGCTAGCCATCTGCATCTTCCAAGCATTGGGGTTTGAGAGCACAACATATTGGGGGGATACAGGCGGAAGGCCACCTAATCACTAAACAAGGAGTGCCACACTTTCTAGTTACAAGTGTCAAAAGAGAGCAAGTCCACAGAAGACAACTACATTTCAGAGCTATATAAGCACTTAATGCCCAAATCTTCCACATATCCACTTGCCATCTATATTGCCCGCCCATATCCATCATCTATTAAAGCAATGCCAGGCCCATACTATCCAATTGAACACCTCAATTTGGATTTGCCAACTAATAAGGCAGTGCTGGGTCTCTAAATTGGATTTGTAAGTGTAATAATAGACATTTATAAACCCTAAAGACTAGTCTATAACATTACGTATGGTGGAAGAATCGCTGTTGGATCATTGTAATTTCAGATCTGTTGTATCTCAGAAAACCATTTGCAAACTTAAGCTGACAGCAGTGTTGTTTTTGAATAAATTATAATCTTCACCATTAGATCTGAATTGTAGAACACAAAGTTGTTATCAAAATAAAGCTTGTCTATTCAATTTTCTATCTATTCAAGAGGACTGAGTGAATTGTACGCATTTAGAAGTGACTATGTGTAACCTAACAACCAAGGATCATTATAGTGGGTATTAGAGTAGATAGTCCTACTAGCCTACTAGGTTAATTTTGTGTATGCTGTTGAGTCAAAGAGATCAGAGGGCTTTAGAGAGAGAAGAGAAGATTAGAGGCAACCACACAAGAGGATAGTAGTGGAATTGGAGGTAGAGATAAGAAGAATATGGCAGATCAGGAGGATGAATTGAAGGTTTACATGTGAAGATAGAAGCAAATGACACAAATGCTCATCCAAGTGATGTAGAACATGATTAACACTAGTAACCACACCAGATCTACACAAAACAAAGCTGGAGAAGGGAGTAATTCAGATCAGAATGGAGCTGAAAATCACACAAATAACAATAGAAATGCAATTGGATAATCATCCAAACCTTTCTAGCCTAACTTTTTGCCTATAATGGAGTCACCACAAGGAGAGGATGAGCCAAACCAAGCTGCAAATGACTTTAACACCTATCTAGATGAGTACATGAGACTTGATCCGGATGCCAAAAATCATATTCCATTTGAACAATACAATATACTAGGTCAAGGAGTGGGCCAAGGGGAGAAAGAAGACAAACTATGCAATAGTTTAGTAGAGATCTACAATAGAGGGTGAGTAGGTTGACACTCCTTGCTTTTGATGTTTTTGGAAAGGTCACTTCATGGGCTTGGGTTCAAAAGTTGGATACATATCTTTCACTCAGCCCTATGACAGAAGATGAAGCTATCAAGTTTTCCATTCTTCATTTGGAGGACATTTATGAGTGGTGGCATCATGGATTGATCACACAAGGGCATCACCACATTGTGACATTTGTTGATTTTACACAAAAGCTCATAGAGAGATTTGATAGGAGAGATCTGGAGGTGTACTTTAGAGAGTTGACATGTTTGAGGCAGCATGGTTCACTAGAGGATTGTGTAGCAGAATTTCAATGAGTTTCAGTCATGGTGCTAGATGTGATGGATAGGAGGCTCATATTCTTGTTCATTGAGGGATTATCAGAGTCACTTCGAGGATTGGTGAGAGCCTTTGAGCCAACATCTTTAGAGGATGCTATTCGAAGGGCCTTGAATTTGAAGGATTCCATGGTCAAGAGCAAACTCTACCCCAAGAGTACACCATCAAGACAACAAAAGAGACCATTCCACAAGAGCTTTCTGCAACCTAAAGCATTACCTCCAAAACCTAGCAAGGTAAAAGAGTCTAAAAGTGAGCATGGAAGGAAAAAACTATGTTTTTCTTGTGAAGAGCCATGGGAATTGGGTCATAGGTGCTTGTGAAAGGGGAAAAAACACTTCATAGAGGTAGTTTTCCATGATGATTTTGAGGTAGAAGAGTTTGAACGCAAGGTTCTTGTGGATGAGGTTGGGCATGAGGATCAGGGAGGAGAGTATTCAAAAGGTACACTTACTACACTTTCAAGAGTAGCTAGGTAGCATCCTCTTTGAGTTAGAGTCTTATAGGGACATTGAGTGACAGTCCTAATTGATGATGGGGCCACCCACAATTTCATTGATGTGCATTGGTGACTAAGATGGGTTTGATGACAAATGATAGGGATTTAATGTTACCGTGGCTGATGGGTTTACTATTCCCTACAACAAAAGGGTTCAATAGCTTAAATTGACCTTAGGAGGGCATAAGATGCAAGATGATTTCTATGTGGTTGGCATTGGTGAGATGGATTTGGTTTTGGGTGTGCAATGGTTGCACTCACTTGGCAAGTTCTCATAAAAATACTAGACCTTGGAGCTTAAATTCACATCCAATGGGAAGGAGGTGGTTCTTCAAGGCTTATCCAATGGGGTTGATTACAAATACAGGTCCATCCAAGGATGGGAGGTCTTATCATGTTGACATCCAATCCATCTTTGATAAACATAGCAAGGTGTTCGGTGAAATTACTTCAATTTTACTAGTAGGATAGGGGTTTTCAGCATGTGATTGAGCTAGAGGAAGGAGCAAAAACTAGTCATCACTACATATTTTCATCGTAGGAGACAAAAGGAGGAGATTGAGAAGGTGATTAATGAGTTGTTGGACATAGGATACATATGACCTAGCTCTGGCCCATTTGCTTCTTCCGTAGTGTTGGTCAAGAAAAAGTATGCTATTATGGGGATGCACATTGATTATAGAGCCCTCAACAAGAAGACCATCAAGAACCACTACCCCATACCCAAGATCGATGAGTTGATAAATGGGCTTCATGGTGTAGTGTGATCAGGGTATCATCGAATAAGAGTCAAAGATGAGGATGTGCACAAACCAATTTTTAGGTGTCATTATGGACATTATGAGTTCTTGGTCATGCCATTTGGGTTGACTAATGGACTTGCCATATTTCAGTCATGCATGAATCAATTATTTATTTTACAATTGAGGAAACTTGTACTAGATACCAAATATGGCTCTTGCAATATCGAGAGGAGAAATTAGAAACTGATTTCAAGGTTCAATTAATGGTTGGTGGGAGAGATTATTTATCGGGTTGAATAATATTTTCCTAGTGGGAGGCATAATTATTGGCTTGAATTAATGGTGGGAGGCATAATTAGCGGGTTGAATTAATTAACGCCAAAGCATCCAAATGTTAGTTTGGTTTGATTGAGATATATCATAAAATTGGTGCCCAAGGGGTTAGCATGGATGAGGAGAAGATCAAGGCAATAAGGGATTGGCTTTGATCTAGGACCTTGTCACTTTTGATAGGGTTTGTGAGACTATGCAGCTATTCCAAGAGGTTTGTCAAAGGATTTTCATAGCTTGCAGTCCCATTGACAAATTTGACAAAGAAGGGGCCCTTCTCTTGGAGCATTTTGACACAAAGTTTTTGACAAGCTCAAGGAGGTAATGAGTTCATATCTTGTTTTGGCTATTCCAAAATTTTCACTGCCTTTTGTTTTATAGTGTGATGCTTCAAGAGAGGGGATTGGGGTGGTTTCGATGCAAAATAAACATCCCATAGCATTTGAGAGTAGGAAGTTGAGTTAGATAGAAGCTTCTCTATCTATGATAAGAGGATGTTAGATATCATGCATGCACTAGCTAAGTTTAGACAATATTTGGTTTGTGGGAGGTTGTGGTAAAAACGGATCATAACAGTTTGAAGTTCTTTCTCAATCAAAAGGACTGAGTGAATTTTATGCATTTAAAAGTGACCGTGTGTAACCTAATAGCCAAGGATCATTACATTGAGGATCTTCCAAGCACTACTGGTCTTGGTTCACCTCCTCTTCCCAAGCAGCTACTCGCAAAAATCTTATTTGAAGAAGACAAGAAGTGTCTTTAGGGAATACATAACAAATTTTGAGTTTAGAAAATGCCCAGATATTCTTAACTATGTTAAAATCTGCATCAATGTAGATTTAGAAAGGTCTTTACTGGAAAAATTCTTGCTGCATATGGGAGGACTAGAATGGTAACAAATGAGAATATCACGTTCCATTGCCAAATTTGTCATGGACATGGCTACCTAATCAGTGTATTCCTATACATTAAGGACTAAATATATTTCCTTGATTGGTTGTCTTGAGTGATATCAAAGCCTATTGCAATTTTGGGAAGATGGGTGGATTGCAATGAACCCTTTTTCTACTTTGCTTATTCTAGAGCTTCAACAAATTTTGCAAGATAAAGGGTATTGATTAATAGGAGAGCACACATTTACATTGGATGCAAATCACATGAAGGCAAATGTTCAAGTAATACTCCACATGGAGAATGCAAGATAACTTTCGCCTTTGTCTTTGATTCTCATAGAAAATGTAATGATCCCATCCTTGGGTAATTAAAATTTTCCAACATTTCACTTCAAACATATAAAAGTAACAAGTAACAAAGACATTACAATAAAATTCTTCCTTTCTTTATTGATAAATACATGCAAGTTACAATATATATTTCCACATGAATTCCATTTTCATTGCAAATATAAATCAGAGTACAAAAGTAAAACAATTACATACATAGCTCGTAAGCTTTTGCACAAATAGTAGTAAGACGGTCCAGGTTCCCTTCCTTTCAAATCTTGGTGTATTTGTTACCTGCTGTGGAGGAGAAACATCACTCAAGCGCTTTTCCGCCAACCACGGACTGTTAATGTGGTCCTCTACACATCTATCATTTGATAGATGGCCCTCCCTTCAAACGAATAGATTGGTAAAGTATCTGGCTGCGACAACCCAACTGAGCATAGTGCTGTGTCCTATACATCTAGAACTTGCTATTTCACAATCCCGAACTAGCATGAAGGATCACAATGAACTGACAGTGTAGTCTCAACTATCTCACATCTAAGTGGATGTTGTACATTCCACTACTTTGGCCAAAGTATTCTCATTCGGTACTTCGAATGAAGGTCATCTATCATATACACTACTCAGGGCCGATTTGACTTAAGGCTATCTTACACTACACGTAGGTCTTTGTCCTTCACTGGGTAATCCGTACCCCAGACATCCTACATCAAACTAAACTACTAGAAATGAAACAGCATAACAAGTAATTGTACATTCCCTTCCTTTACTGGACATCTTCATCCTAGGAGTACTTCAAGCTGTCTAAGTTAACCTATTAACTTAAGTTGTGGTTCGTTACTTGACTTAATGCCTTCATTTTCGTCCTAGTATTTAGTAACTAATACAATCATACTCTCCATTTATAGAGATCATACCAGTATGCAATAATACCTAATGCAATGTCTACCTTTCAAAACAGATAATGTTCCTTTAAACAATCATGCATTACTTATCCCTAGTTTCTTAATGTATCTTTTAGACATTCAAATTGCAGGCTTCACACATCAACATCATATTATAATTTCCTAACATGTCTTTACAGATTCTGATAATGAAAACATAATGACACTTCAAAGGTTTAATATGATTCTTCATAAAAATCAAGAAGAATTAAAAACAAGATAAACATGCTTGTAATCTAAGCTTCCACAGATGATGATGATAGTCTTTCCTGCTGTAACACTGGTTGCAGAGTTTCTCTCACAGCAGAACACTCTTTCCAAAATTGGAACACACACGGTGAATTGAGAATGATGGTCACTCACAGCATTGATGACTTTCCTCAAAATATGGCTACTCTCAAGAAAATGACGATTCTTAGAAAATGACTACTTCCAGAAAAATGATGATTCCTCTCAGAATATAGATTACTCACAGCAATGTGATACTTTATAGAATTCAGATTACTCACAGCAATGGTGGATTTTTCACAAAATACTGGGCAATCACAGCAATGAATAAAGCACACTCTCAATCTGGTTACTCACAGCAAAAATGATATCACTTAGAATGGACTTGCGGAGGGATTGTGTAATAATTCGCAGCAAGTTTAAGTCTTTATATAGACTCAGGAAAGCAATGCATTTCCTCAAGAATTGACAGCACTTAATGAAGACTCATTCAAGGGCACTTGGCGGATTTCCAAGCCCTAACTAAGCAATTTAGATAATGACGCGATTTGCATTTTTTGACAGCATAAACAGAATTTTTCAACTCTTTAATGAAATTCGCCACTTATAGGAAATTCCTTTAAACATGGCGCCAACAAGAAGATGAATCCCTTGCTTGGAAAAAGTCAGTGTTCATTGATCAACAACACAATGCTTATTGCTGCGTCGCCCCCTGCAGAATTGTTCTCCCTGGTGAAGCGCTCTTGCTTAGTCGCGCAACTCAGCTTCTTCCGCCTTTTTTCATTCACGCGAAACCTCATAATATTTTAGCTTGACTTTATAAAGTCTAAAGTGATACATCAAATATTTCTTTCTTTTAAACATTAGAAAGCCTCAGCTTATTTCGAATTTATCCCATGGTGAAAATAAATAAGGTTGATTTCCATTATTCTTGGCAACATTTGATTTCCAAATATTCATGATGAGAATAAGGTAACAATAATCTTTGTTAACAAAAGGCATGTAAATATATAATTTAGTAATATTATCTTTATATATATATAACATTAAAGTTATAATAATTTATATAAATACATATATATGTTATTACATTAAGTAATATATATATACATATATATATATTTATGTTAATTATTTTAAACTTTAATAATTATATATTTATTATATAATATTAATTTATATATCAACAGGCAATAATAATATAATATTATTAATATCCTTTATGCTACAAGCCTACAAGTGATGTATATACCTATACATACGTAGCCTATTTAAATGCATTCAAATTCAATCCATTGAAATGAACTAATACCATGAGACAGTTAATAGACAAACATCTCTTACCAAAGATACAAAAGAAGACACGACTCCTAATGCCAATCTATGACCATGGATGACTTATCTAACTCAATTGACTCAGTTACACTCTAAGGTGAAGTGTGTGTATGCTTAGATAGTTCACATTACCGGTTACCCGACCAAACCCCTCTCCTGAGTGATATTTCCCCTCCGCCTGGAGGAATGGTTCATGTACCTACACCCATAGACATACAATCTCGACAGTTACTTGTTCACAACATCAACAGTATACAAAACATCTTAAGTTAGAATATTCATAATTCAATACTATGCATGCAACATTCATCAAGAATAACATCGATAGAAGTATCAATCAAATGAGACAATCATTTAAATGGAGCACATTCATTTTGATAACAAAAACACGTTTTATTCATCTTAATGATTCAAACATTACAATCAATTGCCCTATGCAATAGTAGCTATACAATCGGGGTGTAACAGAAAAAAAGTGAACTTGCCCAAAATAAAAACATTTCTTTGGTTTATTCATCATGTTAAAATTCTTACCATTTAAAACATGAATAAGGAAGGTTGGATGGGCTCTATTAAATGTCAAAATTTCTAGGAGAAATAAACAAGTGACTGTTTTTCTTTGGTACTCAATATGCTTTTTGGCATCTTATACCCCATTCCTGTGATTGTGTCATACCTACTATCAGAAATATGGTGTGAGCAAATATAAGATGGTCTGCTTTAGATGTTTTAATGTAAATAATAAGCTCCTTACACAAGCTCGTGTTGGGTTTCATAATCTGGAATGTGTGGTAGGAAATAAACAGCTGAGCATTTAAAGATACTCAAAGGGATTCAATTACTTGTACAAGGAATATAAAAACTGACATCCAAGTCAACAGCCAAATTTTAATAGGCAAGCATGCAGGATCTTATAATCTCCCAACATTGGAATTCCATTTCCATCTTGGACTAATCTACTTCATGGTAAGAAAAAAAAGAGTGGGACCCCATCCCAAGGATTTGTAAAATTTAAACTTGATTCCGCTAGGGAGAAACCCAAGAAGGAAAATAAGTGTGCTGATATTTTGCTACACATACAAGACCATAACACGTTGTGGACAATGATATTTAAGAAGAGGAATATATGATAGGTTCCTGAAATGCATTAAGTAAACCTCATGGACAGTTGTAGAATGCATGCTTACAACTTGCAATCATGAACAATAACATTATGACAAAGGTGTCAAAGGGGTTGATCTCAATTGGTGAAAGCTTTGGGTTCACATTGTGGACACCCAAGTTCAAATCCCCAAAGTGACATCTAAAGGTGGATTTCTAAGTGGTGACTCTTGGACTTTCATTATGCTCTTCTAATGTATTCATCTAAGTTGTAATCTAATGTTAATATCTAAGTTCAATCTAGTGATGTTGTCACCACCTCTAAGTGTGTGGTTGGCTGCTCAAGTGTGGTTGGTACCTCCTACTAGTGTGTGTTTGGACATATTGGTGTGGTTGCCACCTCTAAGTGTGTGGTTGGTTTCCTTTGTGTGGTAACTACCTCTTAGTGTGTGGTTGGATGCACAGCTAAGCTTGTTGATATACCTAAATGTCTTATGGGTCTATGTTGAAACAAAGGGGAGGAGGTGTATCCCCATGTGGCCTCCATTGGTTTGGGCTAACCTAAATGCCTGACTTACTAGTAAAAAACATTGTGGCAAAGACTGTTGTTGTAGAGGACCACTTAATAGGTACTACTTTCATGGGGAAGACACATTGCCCAGGATGTATCCAACCAACAAATTGCACAGAGAAATCAATAACACACCTGACAATGACAATAATGATTAAAAATGGCTATAAAAGTTAGAACAAAATGTCATGAATTGTGATCCCAAGGTTGTGTTCTCACAAAGTCAATAGTTCCAACAAATAATGGTGATGGGGTTGAAAGGATCAACTATATAGATGCCTCCATGGCCTCTCATATTGGATTGCCTTTACTAGTTTTGCACAACATCCATGTTTGCACTACTCTTAATACTACATTCCCATCAAAATATTGTTATTGACACTTCTAACAATTGTAATAATTTCCACTCACCCTACAATAAATTTTCTATATTCACCTCTACATGGTATGCTCTCCCTTAAGTCATCTATTCATTTCTTCATTTTTCTATTATATTATTGTTTTAATCAGCTCCACTGACCTTGATCTTTATGCTGAATCTTCATGCTTAATCTTTTGTAGTTATAAGGTGTTTACCTCTCTCAACCCTCTCCCCCATCCCTAATGACTCCCTTGGCATTTTGATCTATTCATAGGGAAACAAAACAAACCATGTTTTTAATTTAGAAGGTCTTAACAAGGGACGATAGATGATAAATGCAGCTAGACCCTAAATTAGTTATGAGCTGGGATGTTAGACACTAGAATAGACAAATAGAAATGATTTCATAATCTTTCTTTTAGTACTTGCAAAAATTGTTTGCCTAGATGTATAGCCATATTTAAGAAAGTGTGGTGCTAATGTGTAATGTCCCCATTTTTCGTGAGCATCAGAGTTCGATGGGTTAGCCTATCACTTGGACCCTTGTAGGCTAATATGTTTGGATAGAGGGTCTCGGTGGTAGTTCATGGAGGTTGTTGTCATTTCCATTTCTTCAGTTAAGTATTGGGTTCAGCTCCAGGCTTTTGCAGATCAGTGTTTGGCTTAGTTTGAGGGACTTACTATTTATAGTAAGTCAATTTGGCAGTGATGCTATTTTTAGTTAGGGCACTTGGACACATGGGGGTTTTACAGTGTTGACCCCAGCTTCAGACGACATGTCAAAATACTGAATATTGAGGGAGATACTAATATTTAAGTGGTTAAGTTATATTTAATTAATAAAGGGATATTATAAAGTTATATTTTGACTTTATTAAAGTGAGCCACTTAAATTTAATAAAGTGAGATTATAATAATTTTGTTAAATGGTATGCTCAAGTTGAGAGATTAATTAAAAAAGGGGTATCAAACATTAAAAATACATTTTAAATGTATTAAAATGAGTCTCATTGGAAATCGTGCCTCTTTGAGGAAATATAAGCAAAGAGCAAGTCAACCTCATTCACGTATTGATCATTTGACATTGTTTTCTTCTGGCTTCTTTGAAGTTTGTGCCTGAGACAAGGGTTTCAACATTTTTCACCATTGGAGAGCAACAATTCTTCAGTGTTCTGCAGTCTTGAAGCTGTGAAAGACCAGCTGAATCATTGCTTCAGAGAGGGCTTCATTCAGGAGTTCTATTTGTGCTTCATTGGATTTGCAGAGAGATTTAGAAATAAGGGTTTCATCATCAGAGGATTGTTTCCGGGTATGAATGCTTTCATTGTAATTTCATGACAATTCTGAAATAATATTACAATTGTGTTTCTGCATTTCTTGTTCTATAAGTTTTATGCATTATCTGGTAAATATTCGAAGGAAACTTCAAAACTTTAAACCAGCAGTTGTAAATTTAACTCAGTGAGAACTAGTGGTTTTCACATAATGGGCATTGTTAGGAGCCTACCATATATATATAGGGAAGTATGAAGCTTCTTTGATGATAGTCCCCTAGGTTGATTTGACAATATTAGAAAGGAGGTAATAAGGGGTAATGGATGCAAACTAATTGATTTTTGTATCCAATGCAAACTAAGATGTAAGCTAAGTATGCTGCCATCTAAATTCAATGCAAACTATAAGGTGAGAAGTGATAGATGTTGCTTGTTGAATTGATGTCGGCCTTGGAAAGTTGTAAATTTCAACTTTTAAACTAGAGGCAAGATTGCATGTGCAATCAAGTTTGAGGGACAAGTTGCATATTTGATTTAGTCTAGGAAGGAGAATGTCCTAGAATCTAGGTTAGGCATGTTTTGAATTGGAGGATATGGCATGACAAAGTGTAAGATTTAGGTTTGGAGTGAGTGAGTGAGCCAAAAGACCCAAAATATGTGCTTGAACTATGCATCTAGGACATCCATGCAAAGTGGCATAAAATGAGAGAGGAAAAGGTAGAGGCATGCACTTTTCTCCTCTACAGTATTATTATGTTCTTCACACCTCATTAATCATAACTGAAAATTGTGCCATATGTGGCAGACCAATTCTTTTTCCTTTTTATTAACTAAGTGATTGGCTTGGGTTTTCACATAATGCGCATTGTTAGGAGCCTACCCTATATATATAGGGAAGTATGGAGCTTCTTTGATGATAGTTCCCTAGGTTGATTTGACAATATTAGAAAGGAGGTAATAAGGGGTAATGGATGCAAAGTAATTGAATTTTGTATCCAATGCAAACTAAGTTAGATGTAAGCTAAGTATGCTGCCATCTAAATTCAATACAAACTATAAGGTGAGAAGTGATAGATGTTGCTTGTTGAATTGATGTCGGCCTTGGGAAGTTGTAAATTTCAACTTTCAAACTAGAGGCAAGATTGCATGTGCAATCAAGTTTGAGGGACAAGTTTGCATATTCGATCTAGTCTAGGAAGGAAAATGTCCTGGAAACTAGGTTAGGCTTGTTTTGAATTGGAGGATATGGCATGACAGAGTGTAAGATTTAGGTTTGGAGTGAGTGAGTGAGCCAAAAGACCCAAAATATGTGCTTGAACTATGCATCTAGGACATCCATGCAAAGTGGCATAAAATGTGTTGGCGTTTCAATTAGCACCTTTGGAGTGCTTATTGGAAACGGACAGCTATTGCAAGTGTGTTAGTACATGCTCTTCGGATTATAGAGAGGAAGATCTCTCTTTGCTGATTTTCTACTGTAAAAAAGGGGTGTACTAAGATTTCCTATCTTTTTTACTCAGCGGCAGGACACAAGGGTGCATAAACCAATGCGCCGTAGCTAAGCTTTTTCTCTGGTTTCCGCAGATCTTAACTACGACTAACTAAGCTTCTAAACTATCCTACCTCCTCAAGATAAACAGAGCATGAGGGCGTAGGAGCGAAATGGTATGGTTGGATCACTTGAATCCTCCGTCTCAATGGAATATGGCCGAGGCTCTGAACCTTCGGATATATACCAAGATAGGGCTCGATACAAGCAAACACTCGTTACGGTAAACTGGATCTGAGACTTGCCAAGGAGGAGGAACCCCTATCCAAGGTATAGGTTTGGAAGCAGCTCACTGGAAACAACAAGGAATGATGGCCTTTCTAACAAGATTCCCGAGGAGGTGACGACACCTGTCCAAAGTCTGGGCGGCAAGAGAGATCATTAAACAACATCAAACGATAATGATCGATGACAAAATATCCAAGGAGGCGACGACACCTGTCCAAGGAGGAGATTGAAACAATGCACTATTTAAAAACAAGACTTTGAATAACTCAAATAATTAGATCAATCAAGCTTGCACCATCTGATTTATTTCTTCAAGGTTCTTCAAAGAATTACAAAGGTCGGGACAGCAAAGGCACAAAATCATGCACAATTGCGATCAACCAACGAACTCTCATCCAAGAGTGAACAAATATAAACAAGCGAACTCTGGCAACAATGGCGCAGCAATTTTGCTAGCAAATAAAGGTTAAACAAATAAAGAACCTAAGGCTCTTATTTATAGAAACTCAAAGGAGTAGGCAACCCTAAAATCTCCTTGAGTTAACAAACAGTTCTTGCCAATCAGCAAGATATTATTCTATGTCTAAAAGTAGGTGAGCAAACAGTTAACTGGAAATCTACTTCAGTTAACTGAAACTAAACAAAAGTCAAACTGGAAGTCTACCTCAGTTGACTGACACCTAACTAAAAGTGAACTTATGTTACAAATGTGTCTCCAAATAGACATCCACCTTTTGAGGAGATCTGAGATCCACAAATCGTGGGAGTCAAATAGACATCCTAGATTAGTGGGATCTGACATGCATGATCTGTGGAGATCTGGAGTCAACTTGGAAAGGGGCATCAAGTTGACTTCAGTCATCATTAATGCTACTTGGAGGGTAGGACGTCTTTTCTTGGTGCTTTATACCTCTTCACCACTGGTCAACAAAGTCTCTATCCAGTCATTGACCTCTTCGGCCTCCGGGCAATTAATGCTCTTCAAGATGACTATGTGGCGTCTAAGCATTTCTTCACCCGTCGTAAGCTGCTGATGATAGGTTATGCATTGGGCAGCTGCTTCATCTAACTGGACAGACATGGCTGCAATTTTGGCTAATTTGCAGCCATTGGGATCTTCAAGGAATGAAGATCGGATGACATCCTGGAATCGTGTCTGCACTGTTTCAAGTTCCACATATTCTCCTCCTTCCCGCTGATATTCTAACTCAGGGAAGGATATTACCAACGTTCTTGCGAAGTTGATAATATTGGCGACGAAGCGTCTATAGTCAATCAGCTCCACAGAGTTGGCATCATAGGCTCTCACCTTGTATGCCACCTGTTCTTTCCACTCAAAGAGATGGTGTTTATTTTCTGTGGTCGTAACTGATTCATATGCTTGTTGCAAATCAGCAACTGTCGCCTCCTCTCTCGGCCTCTCTTGAGCTGCCTTTACATCTGACTTCTGGATTTCTGATCGAAGTCCATGTGCTCTATCTCTCAGCTGATATGCTTCTGTCAACACACACCGCCCTTTGACGACAAACTCATCCACTTGACGTCTCAAGTGTTTACCGTATGTAATCAACTGATGATGGTTTCTTTCAGCTGGGAGATCCAACAGTCCTTGAGGCAAAGCCGAGGAGTTTGGAGTGTCATGTATCAAACTAGAAATGTACAACTTTAGCTGACGGATTTCAGCCTTCAAGGCTGCTTTGTCTTGTCCATCTTTTGTCATCCTTTCTTTGACACTCGCCGAGGCAATTCCAAGAAGGTCTGCCTCCACCTGTCGAGTGGTCTTTCCAAGGTTCACCTTTGAAAGTGTGAAATCCTCAACCCTCACATTATGTATATCTTTGTCTTCAGGTGGGGCAGCAGTCTCTATGATAACCTCGTTCTCTGCATTCTTTTCTACATGCGTCTGCTTCTTCAACTTCTTTACCGGCATGTCTTGTGGGACATGATGGAATTCAGAGAAGTCAAGCTGATAAGAAGGTCTCTCCCTCTTCCTCCCAAGCGAGCTTTCCAGCCAGATAGAATCTCGGCTAGCATCGCTGGGAGGAGGAACATAGGTCCCCTGAATGCTAGAAGAACGAGACTGTGCCGTGGCAATGTCTCGTGGTGGCGAGTCCAAATCAATAGGACTTTGTGACCTCTGTGATGGTGGTGAAGCTGGTGGCTCTGTTTCTATCACTGGCACCGCTTCTGCTTGCAACTTCTTCTACAATGGTTTCCATCTCTACAGCGATTATTTCAATCACTGGTTCTTGTGTAGTTGCAATGGTCTCAACTGTCTCAGGCAAATTGGTGGCTGTCTCCACCTGTACCTCTTGCCGGCTTGTGCTGGCAATTCCTTTTCTTCCCTATGTGCTCCCTGACATACGCATTCCTTCTGGAGGAAAGCTCATCTTCTTCTGTCTGGGTTTCCTCCTAGACGTGGAAGGTAGTGTAAACTGAACCGCTGGCGGCTCTGATCGGGGAAGTACTACCTTCCTTGTCCTTTTACTGTCCAGGTAGAGTTGACTGTGTCGAACTACTCTACCCGTTCTTTCCTCAATAGACGTACTCTCTTTCGCGTACCAGTCTACTTTGCCGAGTGGTTGTGAATCCACTAAACCCGTGAAGAAGGAAGAAAGAATAACTTCTTCTTCGTCCTCAGATAAGCCCTCGATGTCTTCTGACATGAATTCTGCAATTTGCGAGAGCTTGAATCTGCTATGGTTCCTTCTTCTCACTTCAAACTCATTCTTGCAGTTGACCCAAAAATCTTCCACGAAAGGTTCATGTGATGATCTTTGCTCAAGGTGAGTTGCGAAGATGCCTCTGGGGTCATAGGATGGCCTTCTGTCGATGAGGTACTTGAGATTAAATCTCACTATTTCTTGGCTTATCAACCTTGCATCGGCTGCAGTCCTGCATCTGTAGAGTCCCATCTGAAAAGGAAAGTTTGTTGCAGTCTTTTTCTTTACGCGAAGGTAAGAGTGAACCTCGGCCAATTGCCTCAGGAATTCCATGAACACTACCCTATCTGAGGGGTAACGTGGCATCATGGCGGGGTGGCCATTATAGCCATACACGCGTATGTAGGTGAAAGTGGGGAATTGTATGAACCAATCCGCCCAGTCCACCATTGCTGCCTTAGCTGCTGGTGAAATACGCACGTGCATCTCATGGTCTAGCTCGTGCACGGTGTGCATAGTAAAAAGGTCATTTATCCTTTTGAAATGTCTTTCCGCTAGAGTGAACTCCAAGCGAGGAAAGTATTCTTGTACCTTTTGCACACCCAGGGTTCCCACAGTGTTTAATGTTCTGAAATCGCCTTGGAAGGCTATCAGGTAGACCAGGTATGAACACATGTGGAAACGGTGCTCTTCTAGAAATCCGGTGAATTGTTGGTGGAGTGTGTCACTGATCAGGGAGGCCCAGTCGTAACGTTCTTTTCTGCTGATTATCTTGCCAATAATGTAGAACATCCACGGCTGGAAGGATTTTCCCTCCTCTTGTCCAGTGACTCTGCTGAGTAGGGTGATTAGCACTCCGTACTCGTCTTTGAATTCTCCTCTACCAACCAATCTGGGCAAGCTGGTTCTCTTTGTTTTCAGCCAATGTTCAGCCATTATAAGCGAACACTTGTCCTTCGAAGCCTCAAATGCCTTTTCGCATTCTGTCACTGATATGACCTTCTTGGTAGGGCATGGTGGAATTGCAAAACAAGTCTCTATGTCCATTGGCTTCAAGCTGCAAATCACCCTCCCGTCTACTGACAGGATCTCTCTTGTAGTCGGGTTGTAATGCTTAGTGCAAGCAATTACAAGCTCGATGCTTTGTAAGGTGATTGGAATAGATGCTGCTTGAAACAAACCGGATTCTTCGATGTTCTGCAATGTGATTTGATTCATGCCCTCCAAGTCTTCAGAACTGACCTCTGGATTTTTCTGCCATAAGTCTGTATCAGTCGTTTTCAGGTAATCATGGTATAAGACCGTTTTGGTCTTGTATTGTACCTGAGAGTACTGCATTCTGAAAACCTTGAATATTGACTGGGCACTTGACCCTGTTCTGACACTTTTCTGGAACTGCTAAAAATAGCCTCGCCGGGGGTAGTTTTTATGAAAAATTTTGAGACATGGGTTTTGTTAAGAATGATTTTCTAAACAGACCCAGATCGTCAGAAATTCGAAAAAACGAGTTTTTCTTTGACATGCAAGAGCCCTTCGGTGGCAGAGGCAGCAGGGGCACCAGAAAGTGATTTTTCTCGGAAAAATCTAACACATGGGTTTTGTTCGTGCTTCAAAGCCAAACAAACCCAGTTTGTCTGTTTTTCAATATTATGACTTTTTCCGGAAACCCTAAAAAATAGGGGCAGCAGGGCTACTTTTTCTGAAAAAATCTACCATGTGGGTTTTGTTCGTGCTTCAAAGCCAAACAAACCCAGTTTGTCTGTTTTTCAATATTATGACTTTTTCCGAAAACCCTAAAAAATAGGGGCAGCAGGGCTACTTTTTCTGAAAAAATCTACCATGTGGGTTTTGTTGAAAAAGCTGTGCTGATCATACCCAGTTGGTCAGATCTGTGATAATCTGTCGTTTCCTGTGACATGCAAAAGAAATATAGACAGAAGTAGAGGAAGTAGACAGAAGATGGATTGGAAGTTATAAACTGCCACTTTGCAATAATCTGTCTCTGGAAGCAATCTTGGGAGAAGAATGCTTTTACTGCCAATGATCTTCAAAAATATTGAAGATCCGTTCAAAACCCCTGCCAGATCTTGAAAACTTGTTCTTGGGAGCTACTTGATGTTTTATCCTTCAACCTGCAAAAAAGAATAATGAGGAAAGGGACGCCTAGCATGAATATAAGGCAATTAGGGTTAAGATCCACAAAGTATGGAAGATAACTCATTTTTAGGCGTCCAACCTTGAGTTTGATCATTTTTGTCTATTTTGCAAGCTGAAGTGCTCCCGTTTGATCTTCGATTCAGGTTACTCAGTTGATCTCAGGCAGTGTCCGACAGTTCTGTTGTCGAGGCGGGATCAGTATGATTAGATATGCCTGGGAGAGATTAACTCAAAAAACTGAGTTTAGGTCTCCAGAAAGAAGGGCGCCTTTCCTTGAAAGGGGCACTTTTGACAATGCCTTAGTCAATTTTCATTGACTTGTTCTTCGTTTTGACCTTTTCAGACCCTCTTTGCTTTGATTTGACGTTCCCGATGTTTGATGAATCAGATGATTCTGCTTGACGATGTGTCGGGTAGCCAGTTCCATCTTGTTCACGATGCCTAACTTCTCAGTTGAAGTTGGCAAGTTTTGGGCCTTCAAACTAAAGGGCGCCCCTGGCCAGCAGGGGCGCTTTTAGCTTTTGCTTGGTTTCATCTTGGTTGTGGACTGCCAGTCTTTGACCTCCTCCATCAGTTGATTGATTTGTCGGAAGTTCTTGCTGATAGTTTCATTGACGAGATGGGTCATAGCTGAGAAGGTCATCCTGGGAGGCAGTGAAGATTTTGGCTGAATCTGGATACCTTTAGGAAAGGGCGCCTTTCCTTGAGAGGGGCGCTTTTAGCCATGCCTTAGCCATTTTCTGGCTTATCTTTCCAGTTCTTCAAATTTGGCTTTTTCTGCTTGATCTCATCTCGTGATCGTTTGGTGTGTCTTATGGACTTGCTGTTAGATTGATCACGTAGCTGGGAAGAAGCTGGAAAGATATCATGTATAGAGCTGCAACTTTTGGATTCATCTGGTGCCTGCAACTGAGGGGCGCTTTTAGCCACTGTAGACTGTGTTTTGCCTTGGTAGACAAAACGTGCACCTTCCAGACTTAGCCAAATTTTGGCCTTTTCCGTTTTGAGAATCTCCTTCGTTGAACGACATCATTTTCATCCTTTTCCGCCATGGTTTCTTCGTTGAAGCTTTTGAGGTTTAGCTTTCAGCACCTGGTACTGGCCAATCTGCCATTAATGGCTGCGGAGCTCCTAACTTCGCTCTTGAAAAATAGAAACAGACCCACCAGAGTAAAACATAATTTTTGATTATTCTGACTTGATCAGTGTGATCGTGAAGGCAATTAATCCTATTAGAATTATTTTCAATCATTTCCGGGAAGGTCCTATTTTTTAGGGTTTCCATAAAAATAGGGGTGTAAAACCCTAATTTTCATTTTTTCAGAATTTTAACCATAGGTTCCTTGACAGAAACCCACAAAGATTTCATATTTGGTTTGACCTAAAACATACTTTCGATGGCATTTTTACGTTGTTTAGCTCAATTTAAGCAGAATGCCAAAAATTTCATTTTGGGTATAACAAAATGAGATTGGAAAATTTTGAGGCATGAAATTTTCTCCTCTACAGTATTATTATATTCCTCACACCTCATTAATCATAACTGAAAATTGTGCCATATGTGGCAAACCAATTACAACTTAGTTTTCTTTTTTCTTTTTATTAACTAAGTGATTGGCTTGGGTACATTGGTATGCCAAAATATTTTGAAGGATAGGTTCATTTTGGGAATGTCCATAAAGAAAAACAAAAGAATCATAAATGTATATATTTGCAGCCTAAAAATAGGAATTATCAAGTTTAGAATAATGCCACATAACATGCATATAATAGACAAAATCTCCATAAAAAATAATTAATACTACTTTGAGGTCAATTTGTCAAACTTGAATGTCATGATAGATAGTCATTGTTCAATATGAAAATAATAAAATCAGCAATCAATGTCATATAGGTCTTCATAAAGAGCATCATCATCATCATTGACATTAGATGATGTAGGTAGATTAGAAGAATCATAAGCAGTGCCACTAGCATTTGAACTAAAAGTATATTGGCTATTTTTCTCTCAAAAAAATGAAGATTGTTGGGCAGCAAAAGCATTGAAGTCAGCTTGCTTTGGCTATACATTCAGCAATTTCATTTGTCCCTTCTTTGTAGTCATTTTGTTTGTGCAAAAGAAGACACAAGTTGGAATGCATAAAGTAACCCCTCAACCTTTTTTGATGCCAATCGATTGCTCTTTACTGAGTGGATGGAGTATGTACTCTAGTCCATTTAGATAAGATAAAACGTTTAGAGAGTTTCAGATGAAAAATTTACAACTTGCAATAAAACTTTAATCTCAAGAGGTTGTAGGTGTTGGAATGTTTGGCCATGGAGGTACCGCCAATTGTGAGCATCCTTGTTATAAGTGTTACACATAGTAGAAATACTTTGGCCATTGAATTGTACAAAATTAGCAAACTCATTTGAAATTATATCCTCCAAATCATGATCAGGGAAGAGTTTAGCAAATGCTAGCTTGTACCCTTTGCTGAGTTCAACATCTCTATATGGTGCAATGCTCCTTGGCAAAGAAAGGATCGTAGTATTGTAGAATTTTGGGGTCAACACAAAGGCAAGAAACTGCAGAAGGGTGGTCATTTTGTTCCACTACTCAACAAGAATTGTGTGCAATTGTTTGAAGAAAATTTCTTTAGGATCTTGCTCTTTCTCATTTATGATGGACTTCATCTTTTCAATCATTTAGTTGATGCCAATCTTGGCTTATCCAAATCAGTACAACGGATCATAGGCATGATGGGCTTGATGAAACTCAGATATTTCACACAATCCCACTAAGTATCATCTAGGATAAATTGCCTAATGCTTGTTGCCCTCTTAGTGTTGGATTTCTTTCATACTGACCAAAGCTGGTTGATGACCATGCTAGAAAATGCCTCCTACACCTTCACAAGTGATCTCAAGGTGATGGTATTGGAGGTGAATTGGGTGTTAACAACCTATTGATAAATAAAACTAAAAAACCTAAAAACAAAGAAGAAAACATAATGTTTGAAAGATAATTGATTGAAGTGATAAGTAAAATTGTATTGTTTCAGTTATCTTCAACAGCCCCAAGTTCAAGAATGATTTGAATATGGCTTGCGACATGTGGTGGTTGGTGATGAACATTTGAATCTCTTCAGCCTTGGTATAGACATGTTTGATTTAATCAATTTTGTTGCCAATCTCTTGTAGCATAAGGTTGAGCAAATGGATAGCACAAGGCATCCAAAAGATGTGTGAATAGTGTGACTCAACCAACAAACTAGCTTCGTTGCAATTTTTTGCACTGTCCATTATGCCTTGGACAATGTTATTAGGCATCACATAAGGGTTTGGGTAAAGATCCCTCAATGGTGAGGCCTCCAAGCATACATCCTCAACTTGAATTGTACTAGGCACATTAATCCTTCAAACTCTTAATCTTGTATTTGCAATGGTCAAGATCCATGCAAATCTATCTCTTGAATGTGCACTTGATACAATCAATCATTGCAATCTAACATACCCTCCTTCACATAGTCAAGTGCCTACAAGAGTTAAACAGAAAATGATGTTCCAAAGGAGTCCTTGGTGTGGTTACTGCAATTACCTGTGCATGCATAAAGAAATGGAGCTGTCACAAGTCTATAGATAGAAGAAGAAATTCAAGAAAGCCTCAAAGATGAAGCCTTTTAATGCCGACAGTCATCTTTAAAATGGCAGAGTGAGTTCTCCTAATGCTAAGTGACAGCCATTGTGCTTTAGGTGATGAAATCCCTGCAAAATTTTCAGGTACAACCTCCATGGATGGATAATGTCAAAGTCTTGATCCTGCAAGCTGCTAATATCTCACATCTTATTCCAACGGCTAATGTTAGGGCACAACTACTGCCTCTCAGATTTGAGTCCCATACCAAGGTGTATTCATTAGCAGATTTCTGCAATATGAATGCCCAAGTAACACACCCTCACCACTCTATCATATGCAAGGTCATCCCTTTGAGGCTCATAACAGAAAGCATTCAAAAAATGAAGAACTTTGTTAAAAGGGGCATCCTCTACTGGTAAGTAACACATGATTTGGGCTTTATTTACAACAAAATGGTCATATGAATTAATCATGCTGACATGAAGAATCAAGCATGACTAAATTCCTTGCTTAGGGTTTTGGACTCCATGGTCTTGAGAACCAAGCAAGCAGGATTTTCTTATTGTTGTTTCTATGTTGAAGCATGGCTTTGTGAGTTCAAATCCTTTTTTAGGTGATATTGGAATTGAGAAACCAACTTTGGTACTTTGATCATGTAGCTCATAGGGCATTTAGCATACAGTAGGCTATTAATAATGTTGCAAGTGTATGCAAGCCAAATACATATAGTTGCTGGCAACTTCTGCCAATTTTTTTGGCTTATATTATGAGAAGAGTTTTAGAAATCCAACCACACAAACTACTAAAATCTTTGTAAATGCTACAAAAAATATATGTTCAGTAAAAGTGGAAACTTATAGCTGAAGCTTTAAATGATAAATTCTGAAACAAACATTTGAAACTGAATGTAGAATTTAAACTGTCCATTTCTTGAATAGAAAACTGGGATTAAAGATAAGCATCTCTTGGATAAAAAAACTGAAAGTAGAATATAAAACTGTCAATCTCTCAGATTTTTTATTTGCATGCTCAAGCTTACTTCAAAAGTCGATTAGGTTCTCCACTTGGCTAAAAATTTGTTCAGTTTCAATGCCATAGAGAAAATGCTCTAGAAGATGTAATCTGACCTCACATCTTCTTTCAATGGACATTACAATGATACATCCTATCTATCTTATCTTTTACATAATCACATCAAATACTTTTGATACATTGAACCTGAACACATTGACCGAAATGTTAGGTAGACATGATAACGAGGTGCCCAGGTCTGCTCACTAGAAGTTGGGTGGGCCCAAAAACCCCATAAGTGGTCTACATTGTACAACAAGGTGAGGTGGGCCACCACATGATATTGTCATTCTTATATTTCAGTAAAACAAGTGTAATGATAGGTCCTAAAGGGTTCCCAACCTTCCTATATAAATTCTTCCACTGGCAGGTGTCTCCATTGAATAAGATGTATATAAGGGTTCTATAATGTCCCTTGCTTCGTATAAGAATCAGGATGAACTTTTTATACCAGACCAGTGTTTTGTGTTACACACACTGGAACCAGAATCAACCCTATCACTGTCAACCTGCAACCCATTTGAATGCTATAAGTAACATAGGATATCAATAATAGTTATGCATTGGAGGTTAGATGTAATAACCACAGAAAAGTTAGAGATTGTGATTGGCATAACTCATTGAAATGAATAATGAATAAAGTTATAAACATTGTGAAAGGGAAATGGAATTCTAACTGGAGTGCAAAAGGACAACACTAAAACATGATAAATATGGCAAATAAAAATCGCATAATTATTGGTTTTAACATTTGGAAATAAAGTAACTGAAGAAAGTGAAATGAAATGAGTCAACATTTTATTTCTTGTAGGAATTACCATTCTTGAAAGAACTATATTTGACTTTTAGTCATTTTAGTCTGTACTGAATGTGCCAAGACATAGTCTAATGAGAGATTCATATATACAACTGTGAATCTTTTAACTGGAGACAGTATTCCATGCATCCTTGGTTGGTTTAACTATTAGTTTGTCAATCGTGTTTAGTCATTTTACTGAAAGATGGTACAAACAGTGTAATTGTTGAACTGTCTCATTGTTTCTATACCATTTTTTATAAAAGAATGACATATTATTAGATAAACAGTTCATTTTGTTTAAAGTAAATGCTTTCAAGCTATAAAATACCAAAATGATTATTCAAATTTCAAAAGTATCTTGGGGTTCATATGTTTTGGTCCTTCGCCACATGCAGTGATTTATAACATGCGTTGTTTTTTCTTAAATTACTAGTTTCTGCAGCACTGAAAGAGATCCCCGAGCAAAAGCTCAGGTCATCACCACCACCTGAAATGACTCTGAAGCCTCCTCCTTCAGATCGTAATAAGTCATCTGGTGACAAAGGTTTTGGAAGCATTTTTGCTAGCAAGAAGACAAAAAACCCAATTACAGCAACAGAGTACTCTATTGCAGACCTCCAGATGGCAACAGGGAGTTTCTGTCAAGAAAGTCTTATTGGTGAGGGTTCTCTTGGACGCGTTTACAGAGCAGAATTTCCCAATGGAAAGGTAGCGTGAATACATCTCTGTTTGTATAAATTATTAGTTACTTTTGTTTCTGTCTTGAAAATATATTTCTGAAGCTGTAGATGTCATTCAATTTAGACCAGAAAGGTGTTCTAGAGACGTGAAAGTGGAGGAATATAAAAGTGAAATTACAAGTGTAAGAGTCTAAGGAATAACTTTGAGAATAAATGGCCCTATATATCTACACCTCCAACATGCACCTAGAGATTCAAGCTGCTGTAAGGATGTGCAGAGATCCATGTAGAAGCTACTAGGAAGAAGATTTTGATTTTGGGGAATGAAGGGTATCCTTTCAATAGATTTTACACTGTATATATATATATCAATCCCAGCTGCTTATATGTCAGATGGAAGTCATTGTCATAGTTGCTTCCAAGTTCCAACCATAGAGCAAGTGCCATACTTGTTACCCAAAAAATTCTAAATGCCTGAATACTTGTCAGTTGTCACAATCCAAGTCAAAGTCAAAGCTTGACAATGGTGATACCCCTGAAAAACCTAATATAAAGAACTGTTTGTCACTTGCTGCGGTGGTAGGGTTGGACCATTTTGGTTGCAAAGTTCAAACAATGCACAACAATGCACCTATATAAATTTTTTATTAGGTTTTGGTCATATATTTGGCCTTACTTTAATCCTTGGGTTTGGCACATAACCTAGAGCTTGCAATTGTTGAGTATATCCCCAATAGATGTTTCAGGTTTTCAATGGTTGTACTCATTGGAGACTTACTCACAAACTATCAAGAGAGCTTCTTTTATTTCAAGCAAGGGGTTTATGAGTATATTGTCAATTAGTCTTTAAGGAGATCAAGATTGTTGATATTGGCTAAATGAATATGATGATGAAATGAAGATCGGTTTCATGGCAACACCTAGATTGCATCAATGTGGATCCCTATGGTCAACAAGGCCAAATTACAATAGTCTGGAAATTGGCCCATAAGTATCAAGTAGATTTTTAAGGAGTTATTGAAGAGACCCCACCTAGATAGAGTTTTAGAACATATCCAGTTTGACCTGCCAAGGTTGCTATAGTTGTTTGTACTTGCAGGTATGGGCATTTCTAGAAATCAGAAATAGAGAGGCTTGTGCAGGTTCTTGTCAGAAGTAGGAATTATTGTTCATAGTATGAACCCTCATGCTGCTTCTGTGTTCCTAGTTAGGAAGGACAGGTTTTATAACTTGTGCATTGGTCACACAACACTCAATCAAATAATAATCAATAAGAAATTTCTAATTTCTAGTATCAATGATTTGTTCTATGAGCTACAAGGGCCACATACTTCTATAGTCTTTATCTTAGATCAAGATACTACAAGACCCTAAATTGGCCCCAAGATTAGGGGAAGGCAAACTTCCAGACTTGCTAGGGGCACTATCAGTTCAAAGTGATGCTTTTTGGGATTTACAATATTCCTACGGCATTCAAAGCACTGATGGACAAGAACTTAAATACAAGATCCAATGTTTTTCCTAGTTTACAAGAAAACACTAGTAGAGTATGTAGAACATCTCACACTCTCATCAATTGAAAAGTTTATGCTAAGGAATCAAATTTTTGTGAGTGGCCATTTTTGTAGAGATACAACCATATGTGTTTTCTCTTTGCCCAAGACCATTAAGAAAATTTATTGTTTCCTATAGTCTTCAGTTAAGATATCATAAAGTGGATTTCAGTCATTGCATCATTTGGTGTATCAGATTCTTTTGCCCAACTAGATAAAGTTATCTGTCTACTTCCTACTCAACCTTCCATCACACCAATAAATTCAGAATAAGTAAAGATTAAACTCCATTTCATTTTGTGTTGACTTTATCTCGTTTACTTCCATGTCTAGATGTGCATATGATCAATAGGGGTTATTAAAGCCATATTTTTAGACACTATACATGGTTGTTCATATGCTTTATGAAGGTGCAAAAATTTGCATAGTCAAACCAGCATATAAGTACTCAGTGGCAGACAAACAAGAGTGTTCTATGCATTGGGTATGGTTTGTATCTAGGCTTATTCCATTTCTCATAATTATATTTAATCCAGCACATAAGGGAAGCTCCCGTTGGCTTAGTAGAGCCTAAAGTTGAGGTCTTTCTCACCTTAGTAAATTGGCCCATTGTCACCTAGCCTAGTCATAAGTTGGAGATCTTTCGCCCTAATTTTGACAACCTCAATGCTTAGGAGAAGCTTATCTTTAGGGATTTGCAAACCAACAACTTTGAGCACCAACACCAAGTATGTATCTTGCAGCACTTAGATCTTTTTTCTTAAATCTTTTAGCCAACTAAATCTTGAATTCCCTAATGAATGCTTTATTGTTCCTAATTATTAATATATCATCAACATATAAAACAATGATTAAAACTTGATCAGCAACTTGCTTCTAATACATATAGTAATTGTCTTTACTTCTCACGAAACCCAGCTCTAGTGCAGATGAATCAAATTTCTACCACACACGTGGTGACTACTTCAATCCATATGTAGTCTTTTTCAATTTATAGTCCAGGATTCTTTAGCCCATACCTTAAATTCTTTAGGATGAAGCATATGAATCTTCTTCTCTAAATCTCCATGCAAGAATGTTGTCTTGACACCCATTTGCTCCACTTCAAAATCCAACGTTGTAGCTATAGACAACAATATTCTAATCGAGTTCAACTTAGCTAAAAGAGAAAAGATATCATAGAAGTCCATTCTCTCTACTTGGGAATAAGCCTTTACTATTAACCTCGCTTTTTACCTTTCTAATGTTTCATCTACTTCAATTTTTTTCTTACATCGACTTGTAGCCAATGGGCTTCCTACTTTTAGGTAGATTAACCAAGCTCCAAGTTTTTTTATGTTGTAGTGCCTCCATCTCCCCTTTCATGACTTTCCTCCAAGACATGTTCTCCTTAGAGGAGAGAGTTTCTCCTACAAACTTTGGTTCATCATTGATACAAGGGAAAAAACACAGTGGAAGTTTGATGGACTATATGTTTCAAGTAACTTCATAGTGGAGGTTTGATGGACTATATGTTTCAAGTAACTTTTGCTGCCGCATGGACCTTTTCATAGTTGTCACCAGTGGAGATCTTCTAGTTGTATCTACACCTTGTTGTTCTCTAGAGGTTGCACTACATGTGCTTGCTTCCTCTCCATCTAAATGGTCATGTCCACTTAGTTGTTCATTATGAGATGCATCCCTTCGCTTCAATTTATACTCAAAATGCATCATACCACTCCTTTTCATTTGATTGCTTTTTCTTGGACACAACTCTAAGTTTCTTGATATTACATCCCTTAGTAGAGAATCTTCTAGGTTATTAGATCCCAAAGCTTGTAGCCATTCACATTCTCACCATACCCAATGAAAGTGCACTTTTATTCTTGAAATCCAACTTGGACTATTTCTCCTTCAAAATATGCATAAAAGCATCACAACCAAATATTCTCGTGTGTCACAATAGGTAAGACAAGGTTTCCACAATTCATATGGCGTCTTTTCCTCAAGTGTAGAAGTAGGAGGCTTGTTCTTTAGATAGCAAGTAGTGTTAACTGCCTCACCCAAAACTCTTGTTGTAGATTAGCATTGCTTAATAGGCTTTTAGCTTGATCCAACAAGGTTCCTTGTAGTGTTCCATTAACCCCATTCAATTGCAGTGTATAGTTTGTTCTTTGCCTAATAATTTTAGTGTTCTTGTAGTATGCCACAAACTCCTTAGAGAAAAACTCTCCACCATCATATATGATCTTAGCACATTTATCTTCTTATCGGTCTGAATTTTTACAAGTGTTTTAAATTCTTTGAACTTGAGAAACACTTTAGACTTTCTCCCAAGAAAAATATATCCAAACATATCTAGAGTAATCATTAGTTAATGGACATAATATTGGGACTCACCAATTGAGTGTACATCAATGGGACAAAAGACATCAATATGGATCACTTCCAATACATCCCATGCTCTAGAACTCCTTGAAGCAAACCTTACCTTGTTTTTTTTTTCAAACACAAAATGCCAATAAAATTCAAAGCCAATAGTGTTGGAAATATTGTCATTGATGTCAAGGGTATATAGACATTTGATAATGTCATTGATTTCAAAAGTATATCGATGATTGTTGGAAATTGTCATTGATGTCAAAGGAAACTAATGTCATGATGAATGGCATTGAGCATGACAAAAGATAGCATATTTGAAGGTGAGGACGAGCTTTCTTCCATGACCACCAAAGGGATTATTAGAGTCTTGTAATATGTTTCTAGAGACAACCAAAATGTTAGAGAGGTTTGTGAAAAGTGTTGATTATTATATTTGATTTAGTAAAGAGGACGTGGTCGATGTTGAATCATATTTGTAGTCAAGTTTTTTATTCACATGGATACTCATATACATTACCATATGAGAACTCTAGAGGGTGGAGAGTATGGTCTCCATAGCAAGAGACAACTTTGGAGGGTTTGGTCTACCCTGAGTCACATTTGTAGTGCAGCAAGTATTACTTGGCAATGGTTGGGATGATTTAATTTTCGTGCTTGGGGGTTCTTAACCCATCTCTGGCATTGTAGTTTGTAGAGCCGAATGGAGAATTGTGGGCTGCCATTAATTGAGAATGTATGTGGTTCGTGAAATCACATTTGGGATGTAGATTATGTTATATCAAACTTTCAAGGGTATCCCATGAGCCAAGTGAGTCACTTATTATTTTCTCCTCATAGATTTCTATTCCATGGTTGGCAACAAGATCTACAACCTTGTTGACTTCCCTCTAGGTATGGTTTATTGTGAAATCTGCCAAGGTGTCCAACAATGGCCAAATTTGCAACAAAATGTTGTTAATTTTCCATGTAGGTGAGCCCCTATTTCTTATGGCACTAATTATTACCATTGAGTCCCCTTCAATTTGCACATTTTTGACACCATAACTGTACACACCTAATAGACCAAGCCATAAAACCTTTGCTTCAGCTTCATTGATAGTTCCTTCCCACGAGTTTTTGGATGCTGCTCCCACGATTTCTCCTCAAAATCTTTAATTAGGCAGCTAGCACTAGAGGGGCCAGTATTTCCTTTGGATGCTCTATCGAAGTTGAGCTTATACTATTCATTTGATGGCAGGTTCCATTTGTCTCCAATCCTAGGATTTTTAGAGGAAGCAACTCTAACGAGGGGGACAATTTTATTTTCTATTTAAAATATTATCTTTTATCAATTTGTTAATTTAATTTAAAAAAATTATTATTTTTTATTATTAATTTTATACTTTTGTAACTTTTATAAATTTATAAATTTTTATTTTCTAAATGTATTAATTTTATAATATTATAGTTTTTATAATTTATAGTTGAATAATTTTTATTAAAAAATTAGGAATTAAAAAATTTATATAAATTTAAAAACTTCTAATTTAAAAGAAAAAAATTAATTAGAATTTTTTTAAATTGCAAAATAAATTTTAAAAAATTCAAATAAATGAGAAAATAAATAGAAAATATCATAGCTGCAAGGAGACCAATACTAGTGGTACGGAGATTGGTACTGGTATTGGTACATCTGTTTTTGAAAAATAGGAGACGGGTACTTGGAGATGCCATTTAAAAAAATATAATTTAATAATTTATAAATTTGTTACATTAAATTTGAAAATATCATGACATTGAACTTTCAAAACAAGAACACACAAATGTCAATGAGTCAAAGAGTTAATACTACATATTTGATATTGCATATTGAAATTCAGAAATGTCGATTCGTTTTTTTTCTTTTCAAATGGAAACTTGTCGAAATGTATGGGTTTTTGTTTTTTTTTCCAATACAGTAGGTCACTTTCATATAGCCTCAATTTGTGGACCAACATTATACAACCTCCAACTAGGACTTCACAGCTTCAAGATACAACACATCAAAACAATCCCACTTTGTCCAACCTTCATGCTTCCATATGAGCAAATAGATATAGCTGTCTTCATGGACTACCAATGATCTATCACATAGAATACCGATAGTTACACAACCATTTCATGACCATGCCATTATGCCAGCATGTCATACATTATATGTAACATGACCTCTCCATATGAATGACCATTGCACATGATAGATCACTACTTCTCACTACTAGTCAATGGTTGTTGACTTGCATCTCTTAAATTACTTTTTTCGTAAACTAGAATCAAACACTATCCATGGCTTGTAGTAGTTGAAACACTTAGATAATCCTAGTTTCTTGTGGTACTTTTGTGCATCCCCTAGCATATCACCATGCCTCTAGGCATCACCATTGTACTCTAATTGGCCACAAATACTCTTGCATTGTCATGCACACTCCTAGTTACATACCTGCAATAATGCGGTTGTGAGTTCTCCCAATGACTTGTAGTTGGGAACATAGCAACACTAAATTAAGATAATCCTCCATGCTAAACTACAACACTTGAAACTCACTACAAATTTCTATAGCTTACTGCAACTATTTATCAATCTATAACCAAATAACTATGAACATGAACTTAGAGCAAAGTTCATCAACTTCTGTCATTGAAAACTACACTAGAACTCTTTGTAGGTTAATAGCATACCAGAGTTCCAACAAAATCAACCTTCATCAAACAAGGATTTAACTTTTGTTTTTCTTATTTTAGGTTGCACAATACACATAAGTGATGAAATCTTAATTCGACTATCTGAAATAAATATTTAAAAAAAAAAAATTCAACATTTGAACTGAAAAAAATTAAAACTAAAAGAGGAATTCTGATTTTCATTTTACCTTCTTTTTTTTAACTTCAAAGCTCATGAGATGTAGAAGCAGAGGGATACACAAAAGACAAATGAAAATAAGAAAATCAGCTATATAATTTTTAAACCCTACAAATAATTTGCACTTTGCCTATATAAAGTTTAAACTATAGATTGAATATATATCTAGAAAATGAAATGATCATTTATTTCAGACATTAGCAATGAAAATCAAATGCAAAAATCAAAGTATGAATTGCAAGTAAAGCCTTACCTTGAAGGCTCAATGAATGCTAGAAATGGTTGATTGATGAAGATGGTTCAAGTCTCCCTTTTGCTCTTGCTTAGTGCATTGACAAAGTGTTGATGGTAATTTGGATCGAGTGTGGGCATGTAAATTTATAGTTTTTTTGAGGGTTTGGAGTGTGGGTGGAGCCCATTAACATTTTAGGGTGAGAGTGTGAATTAGATTCCAAAAAATTGTTAAAAAAATATTTTTTTATGCCTAGGCTGCGGGGACATCTTGGAGTTTTTGAGATGGTTGAAAAACTTCATTGCACCTCCGCATTGTTCCAAGGAATTTCTAGTGTCCCCTTGGTGTCCACAAGGGGGAGTGCCCTAGAAACATCCCCTTTGGTGGTGGTGGTGGTTGGGAGGATGGGGACATCTCCTTTGCATCCCCATGTCTTGGGGACATACCCATCCTGGAAACACACCCTTTTTGGGAAGTGACACATCCCTGTGGAACATTGGTAATTTGTAATACATCACTCAATTTTTTTTTAAATTTGTACTAAAGCATTGGTGGGCACTGCTTAATATTTTTTAAAATTATAATTTTCCCATTTCTTCATGATGTAAATTTCTAAAGCAAACGAATTCTTCTTTGGTTTCCAATTTCCAAGCATGTTTGAGTTTCGATTTGATCTATCTAGTCTTTCAAGTTTTGATGTTTATAGGAAATTTACCGCTATGTCTACTATCTTAATTTTATAAAGCTTCAAATCAATATAGATTAGAATGCAAATATTGTTGAAATTACTGTTCTTAAGTTGTTGGAAAGGAGTCAATAAAGAATTTCAAATTTGCATGTAGAGAGATTGAAACTAGGGAAACTCAAGGACGTGTCCCTAGCATTTTTTGGGGTGTCCCTGTTTCTAGGACATTTTGGGGACGTGGGGACACCTAGGGGATGTCCCTAAGCTGTCCCCAAATTGGGGAAAATGCAGGGGACATCTCAGAAAAATAAAGGGGACAGTTGGCCATCCCTAGGATGGTTAGGGGATGTCATAGACGTCCTTGCCTGTCTTGGGGATGGCCAATTGTCCCCATAAAAATACAATTTAGAAAAAATCCCCGAATCTTTAAAAAATGATAAAATTATGAAAATGGCATGTGCCATGAAGGTTTGTGTGATTTCAAAGGCCTTAATTTGTGCTTGGTGGTGGGGGCTTTGCCCCTTGACCCCGTCCTATATTGCGATAGGGAGCGCACCAGGGGTGCTACCCCTCGACCCTATTGGAGGTGTTTCCCCTAGACCACCATGAGGGGTGCTGCCCCTCAACTCCAATGGGGTCTCCACTCCCAATCTCCACTAGTTATTGGGATCTCTTATCACATAAGAAACTTGATTACAATGAGGTGGTCTGGGAGTGGAGTTCAAAACTAACAACTTAGACAATTATCTTTATGACTATCATAATATCATTGATCAATGATGAAGTATCATACTATCAAAGAATCAAATGTCATTATTATTATAAAATATAATATTATTTGATATATCAAATGTATTTGCAATTGTATATATTTTTAATTTTTTTTGCACACATCGAGTTTTGACATTTACTAATTTGTTCAACTCTTATGTGAACTCTCAATTTAACACAAATGTTATAAAGGTTTTATAATGTATATATAAATGCTTTATCAATGTTATCATAAGAATATTTAAATTTTTCTTTTATATTTAAAATTTTCCCTATTTTTTATATAGCCATCCCCGTTATTGTCCCTCGTCATCCCAAAAATGGCCCAAAAAATCGGGGACCTCGAAATGTGTTCCCCCATCTCCTGCCATCCTGTCTTGGAAACTTGGGGTAACTGTAATGACTGCCCCTGACTTTTTTTTTTCTGAGTTCACTGTTTGCTGATATGAAGTTTGTTGATGATTTGTTTTGAATGTTTCAAGTGTTTTTTCCTTTTTAACATAGTTTCATTGCATGCATGAATAGGAGGACATTAAGAAGGAAAATACTGAAAGAGACATTGCTGTTCATATTTTCTAAACATCTCATGAATAGTACACTAATAGTAGATCATAATCAGACTTATTGTAAACATTAACAGACCTGGTAAACGCTGTTACAGACTTGGCAAAGGCACCAAACAGCAGCAAGATAACATCTCAAGCTTGCATCAAACTGCTCCATAGAGAAGGCCAGCAAACTTCCATATTTCCAGCATACCAACAGATCCCAAAAACTCCAAAAATGTAGAAACAGTGACCTATACAACAGCAGGTCGAAGGGTTCAAAAAACCCCCAAACTGTACGGCTTCTTAGGCTGGGCGACCCCCTTTAAAAATCAGATAAAATTCATTAAATTCCTCCTTGTACATGGAATAGGATGCCTTGAAGAGAGGCATCCATTGAAGCAATACCTAAAATGAGATTTTGAGCCAAACGGAGTTATGAACTTTTTACATAACTCTGTCCCAGGCAAGATAATGTAAATCTCATAAAACAGCGTCAAACCCCTGAAAACCACCTTGAAATCAATGCCAAACCAGTCCCAAAAGAAACCAAGCTTGAACACACCAAAAACCCAGAACATCTCCTAAAAAATACTCAATTATCTTCATCGTTCTTGCAAAAAGCACTGAGTAATCAGAAATCTGTGAAGCACAATCTGACCTCTGAATGGAATCACACCAAACTCGGCTAGTGGGTCTCTCACCACCGAAACCAGCTCCCAATGAAGAGGGTTTTCATCCTCAACATGCAGCAGTATACCTCTGGAGAAAATCCAACAACATCCTGTTATGTAGCCAACTGAGAGATAACCAAATGAAGCCCAAAATGAGGTTATATAGAGTCAAGGAGAAATTAGGGCGATTCAAGTTTGAAATGCTTTCCCTCCAAAAAGCTACGCCCCTCTCCTCATTTGGGTCATTAGAGTTAACAAAAGGTTTTTGCTCGGTTTTTCAATTGTAAATGATTGGGAAATGATAAATATGCCTTGTATGATTGACCTTAGGGGTTGGAGAGAAGTTTGAATGAGAACCCAATTTATTTTGCACATTCTTTATTGCATTTTCTGTGAACAACGATTGTAATTCATGTGGTACAGACTAGTACGGATAGGTATGGTCTTGAAACCACTTGGAGAAGTTGAAGGATGGTCTTAGCTTTCAAATTATTTTGTTTGAGAAACTGTAGCTCACCTTCCATTTTCAAAGAAGTCATCCTTTGCTTTCTTCTTTTATGAATAACCATCCTTATGGGCCATTTCATCTTCTTTCTCATTGGCCAATGCCAAACATTTTCTTGAGATGCTTTCTCAAAACACTATTGTAATACAAACTTAATATGTTTTTCAAACTCGTCTATTGCTCTATCAAACTCTGCAACTTGGCTTATCCTATTTTCTTTCATCTTGTCCTTCTTAGTTTTCTACTGCATCTTCTTGTCTTTGTGATACCTCACCTAAGTCTTCTTTCCTTTTCCTCACTACCTAGTCTTTTGGCATCCAGGTTCTTCTCTTCAACCTGTCAAAAACAATACACAAACTTCCAAAAATTCCCTTGCCTAGATCTTTGGGCTTTGATACCAAAAATTTATGTAGAGGGGGAAAGACTCACTATCAAACACCTAAACACTTTCCAAACAAGATCTCAATGCAAACAATGCAAATCTGCACCTTTGCACATTCTTGGCAACTTACCCCTAAAGCCTAATGACACAAAATAAAGGAAAAAAACAATGGGACAGAATCTAACATGATGTATTTGACTTGTGCAAACCTGTTCCAACACTTTCTAAAGGTTTTCCAAGCATTCATGACCCAACAAAGTGGTCAATGCAATGATTTATGCAAATCAAGTATTGCTGCCCCTAGGTGCCTTCTAGGAAATGAATTCAAACAAAAGTGAAGAATTCTTGTCATATGGATTCTCAGAATTATGCAGGCCCTTAACAACATGTCACTATGGTTCTACACCCCTCTATTGACAAACAATGCATAAATCATTCAAAACAACCAAGAACTAGGGTTCTTTAGGACAGTTTCATTGCAAATCTGATTTTTTTGTCAAACATATCTCCTTCACACGTGAAAAATATGGTTTGTAACTTTGTAAGAATGTGGTTGGGAATGGGTTAGAGCTTTCCACAAATTTTCATGGGTTTTGGATGGTGGAAACTCTGCCCATGATTAAATTTTGTTTTCTGGAAACCCTAGGCTGGGTTTTGACCTGTAATCACCAAAAATGCAATATCTTGCACAAAATATGATGAAAATATCTCAAACAAAACAATTTGAAAGCTAAGACCATCCTTCAACTTCTCCAAGTGGTTTCAAGACCATACCTATCCGTACTAGTCTGTACCACGTGAATTACAATCGTTGTTCACAGAAAATGCAATAAAGAATGTGCAAAATAAATTGGGTTCTCATTCAAACTTCTTTCCAATCCCTAAGGTCAATCATACAAGGCATATTTATCATGTCCCAATCATTTACAATTGAAAAACTGACCAATTAAATAATTGAACTCCCCTTATGTCTCCCTTGGGCATCCCACTAAATAGGCAACAAAAGTGCTTTTGTTGTTTTAAAAACAACTTAGGTTATTGAACTAGGCACCAAGGTGCTTTTTTATGACCCTCTGACCCCTCACTTAAGATAAAGTAACTTTATAAAATGACTTAAGTGAGGAAATAAATAATGAATAAATCAAACCTTAGCAAATCCCAACGCCCAAAGTGGAAAGGACACTGCTGAAATAGCCTAGGCCAAGACCAGCTACTAGAAATAGACTTACTATTTTTAGCAACTGCTAAAAATAGTAAATAGTCTGAAACACCAAATTGGCAAGAAACTGAAGAACACTACAACTTACTTTAAAACAGTATGTGATGGAATTGGCCCCTTGCTAAAAAATAGAAAGTCTTGCCCAAAACATTGAAAACCTCCACAGAAAGAATTGGTTTTGAGTCCCCTTACCAAACTCCACTTAGCCTACAGGGACTTTGGAATAGGCTAATGGACAACTCCACTGCTCAGAGGCAAGGAGGGGACATTACAGTAACATAGATTGAAATAGCATAAAATAGCAACTACAAAACAATTGACACAAGAAATTTTAACTTGTAAACTCCATTGTGGGGAAAATCATCTAGAAGTGGCAAATGCTCAGCTTCCGCTCTTTCCTTTCTAGCTACAAAGAGATTAGATAGATCATATACCCCTGTCTTCCTACAGCTACACTCATTCAAGTTATTCTCTGCACCAAGTAATCTTCTAAAGACTAAAACCAACTCAATTTTTTTAAATCTAACACTACCTCTCTTCTGCCCTCATGGACTTATTCCTCTTATAGATACAGTAAACTGGAATCATTCTTTTATGCACCGACAGATCTCAAGCATTAAGGCACCTAAAAGTCATTTAAGGAACCTAAAAGTCATCTTCTTTGCCATTACTTTTCTTATTTGTTTCAAACAGGTAAAGCTACCATGGGTATAAATAGGAAACTGCCATGCCACATGTCAAACCCCCATTTCAATCGATCAGCATAAAAAAGCCTGCTCAAGATTTCATAATGTCCATAAAAGTATAGTCTGGGCTAAGTCTAGTTGGCTGAGTGATCCTGGGGGGGTGGAGGCTGCTTAGCAAAGATTGTCTCACATTAACTCTCCTTATAGCCATGGTTAATGGTCCTCTAAAGCTACTAATATGAATTTGTGATGAGCCCTGCTGGCTCTCAGCTCAAAACCCTTAATTTCTTAAGTCTTTAGATGTTTTCTTAGTTTTTTAGAGAATTCTTAATAGACAGAAGAGAAGGGGCGCAGCATATTTTTGCTTGTAATTTGAAATTTAAAGCAAAAACTCACAAAATGGAAATGCAGTAGTGCTAATTATACTGAAACAATAAGATCATGCATAACAAACATACCCGAAAATCTCCAGTTATTTTAAATAAAGAAATTGCCAGATCTACAGCTGGAAATGATGAAATCAAGCATAAAGGCACGCCAAGACTCCAGAAGTGGTTTCTCCTGCTCAGAAACTGGTCACAATGCTTTGAAATAACTAGGCGCCAATGATAGAAGCCAAAACCCACACAAAAGGAAGGCGTTTCAATTTATTTCTTCACACGCCTTTTTCAAGGCACAATTCCCAATGAAGGCTGTACGGCCAAGAAAGGAAGAAGTAGAATCTCTGATAGAAGTCTCTGTAGATGTGGAATGATGCGACACCAGTAGAAACCCTCAATTATTGTAAGCAAATAACAATCTCAAAATAAATAAACTCTGTAGAATCTGTAGAACCTCTGGCTGAAGCTCTCAACATGCACTGATTCGACTGATATTCCACAATCTCAAGAGTGCTCACACTGAAGAGGTAACGTTCTTCAATGGCAGTGTGTTCAAACCCTGATCACAGGAGAATGCACAGGCAAAATGCTCAAGGCAAAGAGAAATAGTCAAAAGATATGAGTTTCAATTGCCAAAAATGCCCTTTTATGCAAAGGCACGCATTTCAAGAAGAATACGCGACTTTTAGGTTTTAAAATCTTTTAATTAATATTTAATTCATCTCAATAGTTCATGAATTAAATACTTGGCGCACTTTTAATATTTTAAGCCATTAAAATATTAAATCCCTCTTTTGAACATTTTAAGTGATAAAAAAAATATTATTAAAGTCAATGTGACTTTAATAAAAAGGCGTATAAGTTAAATAATTAACTTAATCACTTAAAATTCCATAATACGCTCAAAACTCAGGATAATCCCGTGCCGTCAGAAGCTGTGAACTCCTGGAATGCCAACGCTCGCTGTGATCCAATCACTGTCCACTGAAAACAAGAACAATCCAACTCTCCAGAATGCATCACTGACCCTCTAAACAAACCTGTTAGCCTACGAGAGTCTGAGTAATAGGCTAACCACCATCAAACAAGATCACGCCAAAAAGGGGGACATTACAGAATTTGATTGGATCTCCTAGAAACAGTGCGATTGATTTGACCGTAGGGAGTTAATATGTATAGAGCTCTATCATCAGTAATTGATAGGACTGATTAGGAAGCTAATGCTTCTTTTGTATTCTTTCTATCATATTTATTTAGGCCAGTATGTTGCTTTGGTCCTATTGAGCATTCTTGAATTCCATTTATATAGTTGGTTTTTTATCTAAGAAGATTCCTTGTAGAACTTTGATGTTTTGGCACATGATTTGTGCAGAGATTCCTAATGCTTTGGCACATTTCTAGTTTTCTAGTATTTAATTGTTTTGCTTTGGCATGTGTGAGAAGCATTCTCAGTAGCTGAAATATGCCCATTTTGGAGTCCTACTTGGGAAATTTCTTGCATACAATTCTAAGGAATTTATTAGGATTGTTGTTTTTTATTTATTGATATAGGGGTATTGAAGGGATCCTTTTGACAGGAGATGCCTTTTGGCTGTAGATGTTGTCTTCCAAATTACCAGAACAGTTTGGAAGCACTCCTATTATTGGTAATTCATCTATTTTGGAGTCCTATTTCGGAAATATCTCCCTTACAATTATAGGTTAGAACTCATTAATTTACAATAGATGAGAACAAAATGTAGGTTGGTGGGAAGTAGGCAAAAGGATTTGATCACACTGGTTTCTAGTAACTGCTGAACAAAACCTGGACATGCTGTCGCATCTTCAATCCATTGGAAAGAAGACATCAGGAGAAAAAGGAGAGGCTGGAGTTCCATCATTGTCTGTCAATCAATTTATAGGATCCACCCTGAATAGGCATTGCATTTTGATTTAAGAACACAGTACAAAATATTTAATTTTTGCTAAAAGAAGTGATATGGAAGCTCACACATTCTATTCTCAAGTCACAAATGAAATTTACTTTTCAAAATTAGATTTTATAATTGAAAGATATCTTTTAGGAGCTTCCATGTGCACATGCTTCTGTAGGACTGGAATCTGAGTTTTTAAAGTATTTCCTTTGCATTTTCAGCATACCTCACCTTTTGTATATTCAATATATATTATAATATTTATATGATCATTAGGAAAATGCTTATTTTGGAGTTTGATTGTAAAATAATTCCACAGAATATGCTGTGAATAAGGAATTTGAATTACTTGTATATGTGATCTATCTCTTGTATATATGTATGTGTATGTACAATTCTTATGTAATGGAAATATTTCTTTAGGTATGAAGCAACCTATCATTAACAAATTATGCCTTTTATTTGATCTGGCTCTTGTATTTGAGTATGCCATAAAATTCTGCAATGGAGAGATTTCTTTAGGCATGAAGCAAGTTGTCATTCACGTCTCATGCTTCTTTATTTTATCTTGCTCCTGGATATATGTATGCTGTAAAAGTCTGGAATGGAAATATTTCCTTAGGTGTGAAGCAACCTGTAATTCACAAATTATGGGTTGCTTCGATCATGGATAGCTTGCACCTTAAATATGTAAACCTCTCTGTACTTAAGATTCACAGCTCATGAGATATTAGTGCCATTTGTACACCAAATAAGTATAGAGGAAAGAGTGAAAATCTGCACAAATTTTTCTTTTCTCATGTTTTACTCTAGAGAAGTGCAGATATGTTTTATCCTTGAGAAGTGCAGATTGACTAATTCTCCGATCAGTCTCCAGGTTTTGGCAGTAAAAAAAATGGACACTTCAGCTCTCTCCCTACAAAAACCTGAAGACTTTCTGGAAGCAGTTTCTATCATGTCACGCTTGCATCATTCAAACATCACCGAACTTGAGGGTTATTGCACAGAGCACGGCCATTACCTTCTTGTCTATCCATATTTTGCGAGTGGATCATTATATGACATATTGCACATGGCAGATGAGACCACAAAACATTTGACATGGAATATTCGTGTAAAGATTGCACTGGGGATAGCAAGGGCCTTAGAGTAAGTTTAATTTTATTTGGTCAGGTTTTGGCTGTTGAAACTCTGGAATAAGATAATTCTGTTTTCACACAATTTTTTTCTGTACAGGTATTTGCATGAAATTTGCTCTCCATCCATTGTGCATAGGAATTTCAAGTCTGCTAACATTTTGCTTGACGATGACCTAAACCCTCATCTCTCTGACTGTGGTGTAGCTGCTCTTAATCCAAGTTCTGACCGTCAGGTGTGAAACTCTGCTGTTGAAATCAAATTTTGCTTATTTCAACTTCCTGATGCAGTCAATAATCAGGAAAAGGTATTGGAACAGCACTATAGAACTAGATTTTCTAATGATCTTTTTTCAGGTTTCAACTCAAATGCTCAGTTCCTTTGGGTACAGTGCTCCTGAGTATGCCATGTCAGGAGTATATACTGTGAAGAGTGATGTGTACAGTTTTGGAGTGGTTATGCTAGAGCTTTTGACAGGCCGGAAGCCTCTGGATAGGTAAGTTTTCTATTGTTTTGGGAGTGAAATTTGGTTCTTTCCGTGATACCTTTACACTGATTGAATTTCTGTTGTTTATAGTTCAAGATCAAGGTCGGAACAGTCATTGGTGAGATGGGCTACCCCTCAGCTTCATGATATCGATGCCTTGTCAAAGATGGTCGATCCAGCAATGAAGGGAATTTACCCTGCCAAATCCCTGTCACGTTTTGCTGATATTGTTGCCCTCTGTTGTCAGGTATCCAATGCAATCAATTTTTTTTCAAGCATTGTGTAGTCAAAAGCAGGAACATACTTGCTACTTAGATTAGCGATTCATTAGTTATTAAAGCATTGGGCCCAGGCTCATAAAACTTGGGTTTTGTCATTTGACAATCGATTCATCATTTGGCTTGGCAGCCTGAGCCAGAATTCCGGCCTCCAATGTCTGAAGTTGTGCAATCATTGGTGCGATTGATGCAACGGGCTAGCCTCAACAAGAGAATGATGGGAGATGACCTGGGTGGTTCTTATACGGATTCTTTAGATTCTTAGATGCAAATATGCTGCATGTTTGTACTTTGAAAAGATTTTAAACATTTGTTATTACCAGCTGAAAAATGGTGGACTGAAGGCTCTATTGGGATCTGAGGAAGATTCTGCCATGCAGCCAAGCTGTAAGAGTTGTTAACATCCTTTTTTTAAGGTTATCCTATTTATGGTATGTATTTTATTCATATATTATGTTAAATAAGTTTTGCCATTCTGAAAACATATCAATTGAAATGGTACTATTCTGCTATAAATAAGTCCACGTCATTTAGTTGCAAATGTTCTATTCAGCTTCAAAGAAACAATTTTTTGTATTTTCATGGGATTTCAAATTGAATGCAAGTCCATCCTTTTTCTTGAATTGTTGAAATGGCTTCATCTACTTCACAACTAAAATATCAAGTATGCATCTCATCTGTTGAATTTCTGTTAAGCCTATGTCAAATCAGTTGGTTAACTCAATTCTCAAAGCATTGCAGTAGTGTGACTGTTGGATCTGTATCAGTGTGTTTAGCCCTCGAGCCTTGCTAGAAACTAATTGACAACTGGATATGTAATAAAGTGGTTTCATGCGATTACTTAACTAAGTTTGTTGCTTAATTTTTGGCAGCATAGGTGGTCCCATCTAAATTTTATTTTTTGGCAGCATAGATGATCCCATCTAAATCTTGGATTAAGCACAAAGGATTATTAAAAATCCTCTACTATTGTGGAGCTTCTAAAGACTTTATTAATTAAAATCTAAGTTATAGATAGTTAGGGGAGGTTGAAATTATGCAGCCACTAAATGAAAAATGTGCCACATGGTTACACATATTTTCTTCCCTCCCTTTTTAACACATTTCTTATAGAACTTTTTTAACGCATTTCTTATAAAACAAATTCTATATGCTGAAGCAAAAATCACAAATTTGACAACTGCTTAAAATATTAAAAAAAAAGTACCCTAGCTTTTAAAAAAAGCTCTTAAAACATTTTAGCAATGGTTGCTAAATAAAATTAGCCAAGCAGCCACATGGGACCACCCTATTAGAGTGCTTTAAGCCCTCGATATGTACTAGGATTAATCTGACTTTTGGTACTGTAAGAGTGTTTTAAGCCCTAGCCCTAGAGCTGTGCTCATAACTAAGCTTTCCTAATATTTGTATATAGAACTTCTAGTTTTACAACTTAGAAAGATATGAAAGTATGATTTTGAATTGTAAGATAAAATTATATTTTGATAGAGGCACGCCCGTTGCAAGCTCCAATGATGCTTAGCCTTTAGAATATCTTAGTCTAAATCTGGATTGCCTTCATTGTTCCCACATGCATATAAAGATTAGAATTCATCCATATGCTTAGCATTCGGTGCAATTAAGTTCAATCTTCAACAAAGGGAAAATGATAATGTTTAGTTACGAAATCATTAAGGTTATCAACATAATACAGTTTCACTAAAGTGAATGCTATTAGACTTGATAAGGGCTATTTTACTCGTGCCATTGGCAAATGAAAGAAATTTGTCTCACGAGTTTAGGTATTCAAGATAAGACGCTAGAAGGAATTTTCACAAGGAGTGCCCCATGAATGATGGGAATGTTTGGTTGGGGTGTAGGGATAGGGGTGTGGGTGTTTGCCATTGCTCATGAGGCATAGATTTCGTATTTGAAGTAGAGCATCCAAGCGAACAGTCTCTTTCTATAAGATGTTTAAATGGGTTATTTTAGTTACTCATAATAAATAATTTTCCTATTGAATTTGTTCTAATGTTCAAGCTTATTCCTCTTCAATGGTTGTGAGAGTCGGTAAATGCACATTCTAGTCTCTCAAAACAATTTTCACCATGTTCAATATAAAAAAAGCAATTTTCACCCAATCCTTACTCCTTGACACAGAGACGTGATATGCTATGCATGACCGAGATAAATAGAGAGTAAAAGTTCCTTTAAAGTCTTGACTTGAATGTTTTTGGTTGACTTTTATTTGTAAATGGATTTCGAGCTGTGTATGTTTTGTAAAATATTTTGAACTACAAATAAATTTAAATATTTGTTATTTCGAAATGAATTAAATCTAAATGCTAACAAATTCTGCAATGAACTATGTTTTTTTTTGTTTTTTCAATATTTTTGTATGCATGTGAAAAAAATAATATTTTCTGCTAAAAAGATTAATCTAATGTAAAAATTAACAATAACAAAATTAATGTTTCTTTTCTGTTTCCTTCCAATCAAATTCACACTTACAAATTAAAATAAAAAGTGAATATCCTAAATTTTCTATTATAAATGTTGATAAAGGTGAATGCTTCTTGTTTGCCTTGTGGAAACGGATCGAGATGATTTGTATTGATATAAAAAAGAATAGTATTGATAGTCTGAAAGAAATTTTGCAAAAATAAAATTACTTTAATTTCAGAAAGCAAACTATTCTATCCTAAATCTGAGTTTTGATACAGTGTGCAACAAACTTAGAGCAATAAAATAACTAAGCTACTCTAACAACAATTATTCTAATCCATTATAATAAATATTCTGAAATGAAATAAAAAAAAATTCACACTTGTGGGTGCAAAATAATCTAAGATATAGAATTGATTGCTGTCAGCGACAAATAAGTCCTTAGTGACTTCACGGATAATTCTTTTCAATTTTGGACACTCTTGATGGAAGGAAGCTAGGAAACCAACCAAAAGGATTGAGGGAATACAAAACAAATGGGATATTGTTGTTTGAAATTGATTTTAAGCTCATAAAATCATGATTTAAGAAAGTTGAATGCTATGTGTAGCTTGTGTTGTAGGAAGGATGGAAAAATACTTGAACTCTTATACAATTCTTCCAAATAAGAGTTTTAGAATTGTTACTTTGTGTAGATGATGAAAGGCAAGATCTAAGGATTTATACAATTCTTCCAAATAAGAGTTTTAGAATTGTTACTTTGTGTAGATGATGAAAGGCAAGATCTAAGGATTTTTTTTAATGATGAATCTTCGTCAATTGGTGAATAGTTTATATTGGTCAATTTGAAATTGACAAATATATTGCAACCAACGGGGTGGTCAAGTCACTGGATTTTACGAATTAGTAGTCCAATGCATTTCGATTCATCATCTATTATTTTACTAGGCATATATAATTAATAATTTTGTCATAACAAACTATGCATTTCCAACGGTCTAATTAATATTTTGTCTGTATTTTGAATGCACGTAATAATTCACCCAGATATTCACCAACACCATTAAAACTACATTGTGTATGAGGACTCATTTCACCAACACCATTAAACGTTCATTGTGTTTGAAGACACATTTTGCTAATAATATTAAAAAACTAATTGCGTATGAGGACCTATTTCACCAATAACATTAAAAAATAATTGTGTATGATGACACATTTCACCAATATCGTGATAACTCCATGGTAATCTTAGGTCCATATTTTAAAAAAAATTACAATGTATGTGTTTTGTCAAGGTTTGATTCACCCAACATTTACATGTATTGTTTTATAATCATGTGGGATTCACCAAATTTTTACTATACCATTTCAAAATCTCGTGGAATTCGCTAAATATGGATTAATATAAATACAATTGAAACTCTGATTTATTTTTACATATTTTGTTCAGTTTCGTACTTTTGAGCTTTCGATTTGGAATTTCGGATCATAGGCAAGTTACAACTATAGGCATTGCCGCATTAACAAATAGCGAGTTAGTGAAAACCTAAAGGTAAGTGATCATTTCTTTATAGTGTTATAAGATTATTTATTTATTTTCCATTCTTACTTCATTCTTATAGATGATATTGAGTAGGGATACATCCAGGACCCATGGATATATATTCTATGATTCCTTCTTAAACAAGAAGACATTTTTTGGCAATTTTTATTTCGTGAGATATCAACTAGGAATAAGAGTAAGAGTCTTGAAGGTGGTGAAGGGAGGCCCTCAAAATGCAAAAAGGTTTATTTCGTACTTTGGTAATGTTTACGGTCCATCATTAAGATGACACTACATTATCACTTGCATCAAATATTAATGAAAAGGCAATATCTCAAAGGAAGATCATAATGAGTTAATTGAGTTGGATGACAATGCTATAGAAGATGTTCCAAGGGAGTCCCAAGGTAGTCAAAATGAGTTAATTGACTTGGAAGACAATGTTGGTGCCATAGATGATGTTGCATGGAACGAGAAAAGAAACTGTGAATGTGAATGAACAAGTTGTCTTGTTGAGGTGGAAAACCAAGATTTACAAGAAAAAATAAAGAGTCAACTTTTATTGCATTATCTTTAGATGAAGTTATTGCGGTAGATAATACTCCTTGGGTATGTATGCATGTGTATACTGTACACAAACATGTTCACCAACCTCATCTACTTTGTGTTTATAAAATGAAGGAGAATTCAACATTGCAAAATTTATTTGAATTAATTAAGAAATATTTGAATGAAAGACTTTACAATTGCCAAAAGGCTGGTGTGTTTAAGAGCTGATGGAACTTCATTAATGCAAGGTCATAGGAATGGTCTTTGCGTAAAGTTATAAACTACTTCTTCACCATACATGATTGTCATTCACTGCATGACCCACAAAATTAATTTAACATTTAAAATTGTAAGCAAGTTTCCTTCAGTGTCAAAAGTTGAAAATCTAGTCCATGAGCTTTACTCATACTTCTATCAAAGTCCCAAATGGTTTGTGGAATTTCAAAATTTTGCCGAGGGAATAACTATAGGAAACACGCTTCTTAAGGATGTTGATACCAAATGGATCTCCTTGCATGGACTAGAGCGACAAGCTTTTGCATAATATTATAGTGTAGAAAAATGTATCCCTTTACATTTTCACACATGTTTGGGCCCTCCTAATTAAAATGGACTTAATAATGCCTTAATTTAGTGTTGAAAAATGTACTCCCTTATATTTTCACACTTGTTTGGGCCCTCTTAATTAAATTGAGCTTAATTATGCCTTAATAAGCCCTTTTATTCATTTACAAACCTAATAAACTATATTTTTCGAAGGGGAAATGTGACAATAATTAATGCCAACACATAACACTTTACCTTGAGCAATGTGTGTTCAAGAAATAGGGACCTAGGACCCATTCACACATAGTGTGGTCTTATTACTTCATATGATGTGTCTTCTTCTCGGTGGTGTCATTGGGTTTGATGTCCTCTAAGAGTTTGACCTTTCTTGGCATACAACATTCCTATTAGTGGTGATGCTACGCATTGCATTCCCTAAGTTGTGGATCTTTCATCCTAGACTTGTCCTCTCTTGGAGACATTAGGTATGATGTTCCCTAAGAAGAGATCTTACATGAACTAAGCAAAACCCCTTTGGACATGTCTTATCCTATTTGCATTTTGTTCATAAGTGTTTAGCATAACATAATTTTCTAACCTTGTGAAGCTTGAAGTTCATATTTTTGTGGAGCCTTATCAAAGTTATCAGAGCTATAGCTTTGGTATGGTTAGTACGCTAAGACCCTGTAGACTTGGCATGAATTTCTCACTTAGTCACTTTTGGGGGCTCACCTAGTGGAATTTTTTTTTCACTAGCCCGTGTGAGTGTGCATTGTTGTTTGCATAGTGGACATTGAGTTCCACTTGCAATTCTTTTTGGACAAATAGCCAAGGCTTGATGCACATCGAGTTGGAAAAACAATCGAGGATTGATCCACCCCTTTTCTTTTTCTTTTTCATTCTTTCTTTGAGTCTTTGACATTGTATGATTGAGTATCTTGTCATTGTTGCATACATATATATGTTTAACATAGGCATTTGTCTCCTTGTGCCTTTGTTGGGTTTTCCATGAGATCTTAGATCTTGGGGGCTTGATCATCCTCCTTGATCTTTGCCATCTTATCCTTCCAATGATAGTACAATTAGACCTCTCTTGATTGTCTACTTTAGTGCGAGTTTGATGCAAGGTCATCCTTTCACTAAAATGAGGGCTAAATGTAGTGTAGAAAAATGTATCTCTTTACATTTTCACACTTGTTTAGGCCCTCCTAATTAAAATCGACTTAATAATGCCTTAATTTAGTGTTGAAAAATATACTCCCTTACATTTGCACACTTGTTTGGGCCCTCTTAATTAAATTAAGCTTAATTATGCCTTAATAAGCCCTTTTATTCATTTACAAGCCTAATAAATTACATTTTCTGAAGGGGAAACTTGACAATAATTAATGCTAACACATAACACTTTACCTTGAGCAATGTGTGTTCTAGGAATAGGGACTTGGGATCCATGGATGAATGGGTCCTCCCTAGACCTTTGAACCTAAATTTAAAATATGTTTTTGGTGGTATTTTAAGGTCCCCAAATCCATATTTCAATGTCAGCTTGTGATATTTGAATTTCGGGAAATTAAGGATACATACCTATAAATACAAGGTTATTTCACTAAGTTTCTCCTAAACAACCTAACATTTTGATGAAAGCAAAAGTATAGAAAAATTGATGATCAAAAGCATTCAAGAGCATATTTATCAGAGATTTATTGCAACATTCAAGATCCAATCATCATGTCAAAATATTCTTGCATCATGCATGTTTTTGGAGATAACATTGTGATGTAGGTTTTAAGATCAAGTTCAAGCATTCAAGGCATTATTTCAAGCATCAAGATCCACATCCAATTCAGCCATTTCATGCAAGTTGTAGACCTTCCAAGATCTCCATTACCAAGGTTCAGTCAAGGGTTTGTTGAGTGGTAACATAACATTGTTCATTCTTCTTTCCCTCTTTCAATCATTATTTCAATTCAAGGTTTGATTACCAAAACAGGGTTTGACCAAGACAAACCCCCATTCACCAAAAACAAACAATTTTTCTCTTGTTTTTGTGTTGCAAATTTAGGTTGAAGGATTGAAGACCTCTTGAAGTGCAAGATTGGAAAATATCATGAAATCTAACTTGCATATATGATTTCCAACTTTCCGACATTGAAACCTGGACAAAACAAAAGCTAGAAATCAACATCAGAGGCTCTCGAAAGATATTTGAAAACCTTGACAAAAAGCCCATTCGCCCATGGGCGAATGAGTCCCAGTTTGCCTTCAAAAAGTGACTTTTGGTGACTGGTAAACACCTTTCTTCCCTTCTCAGATCTATAATTAGTTTTTTGGTTTTGCTAATATTGAGTTTCATATTGCTGTTTCAAGTTTGAATTGACATAATTAGGTTGATTTACTATTTTTAGTTTTTCTCCCAAAAGTGTTGTTTGAACCTCACCCCCGTCCTTAAAGCATAAGGAAATATGAATATTCTCACATTGAGTTGATTCATCTAAGGGTTGTTAGTCAATTCTTTGTGGGGACCTCATTTATAATGAAATAGAGGAAAATAGGTCCATCTATACCATTTTGGTGAACCCCCTGCTCATAACCTATTTTTCCCCATTTCAAATATCAATGCTTGTTGGAGTAATACACAATCATCACTACATAATAAACAAAGCTCCTGACCTCTTACATAGGTTAATCAATATAGACACTTAACTTTATTTGGTCTTCTCCCTATGTTGGAAGAAATGAGCAATCTTGTGAAAAAGCCCAAGAAATAATTATGTATATTACAAAATATAGTAAACTATGGAGAATGACATGCCCCACCCTCAAAAATCTATATCTATCATGATAGATGTGAACAATCCTAATAGTTTTTTATAGTTTAATGCAAGCAAGTTATGTGTCTTTAGTGGTTTTGAGATACCAATGCACTATTGCACGATGGTTAGACGCTCTACTAGAGAAGTAACTATTACAAAAGAATATTTTAAGGACGTTAATTTTGTAAGTACTAATTTAAAAAATATTGTAAAATCCCTTTCCTTGAAGATTATAAAACGATTCCCTCAAGATGAACTACTTGAAGCCATGTATATTGCGCATCCTCAATTTTGGGTCCAAAGTCAACCAAACAATTATCATAGGAGGATAAAGACCTTGACCAATCATTTTTCCAAAAGTCCAGAATTAAATGGACAACAAATATAATGAATTATAAGTGAATCTAAGCTTGTAGAGAAATCTGGACGTTTTGCAACAACTATGATTGAACAATTTGGTGTTATGGAAAACCCCATGCAAGTAGGATCAATAAAAAAAATTGCAACCTTAAGTCAAAGTGAAATATTGCGTGATTCAATGTCAAAATATTTCAAACTTGTTGATTTATGTAAACCATGATATTGGGGTTAGTGGAGGATGATGGAGTTTTCAGTGCATTGGGGTTTTTGAAATCAAGGATAAGAAAAATATTAGACAAGAATTTGGAAAATCGCTTGAGGATGTATACTAGGTATGATATCCAAAATTTTCCTTTTGAAAGGGCACTCACAATTTGGAAGTCCATATGTGCAAGAAGAGGGTTGTGCAATACTTCAAACCTCAATGAAACGAATGACAATGACATAATGAATAAAATATGTATTGGTAATGTTGAGATGCAGTTAAGCGGATGTATGCAGAGCAAAGAAAAAAAACTAGATTCAGAGTCAAGATGACTTCCAATCTCATGGTCAAAGTGAGGAGGTGAATTCACAAATGAAAGGGATTTAATAGTTCTAGGAATTTATACTTTTTTCATGAATCATATTTCAAGCTGTCATTGATGATATTTTATATTGTATTCCATGAATCAAATTGAATAAATTAATGTATTACTATTTTCCATAGTTCAATGCAGAATCTAAATTTTAAACATTGTTTTCAAACTAGTTAATTAGTTAATTAGTTATTAAACACATTTTTCAATTTTCATTTATTAATTAACATATTATCGATTATTCCATATTTTTATTGTCATACTAATAAGTGTTAAATGCACTCAATGATTCAACTCAATGCTTAATAACAAGAGTATAATATACAACATTTGCAATCATTTAATGTGTATCTAGAAGTAGAAACTAGAGTTTTTTAATGAATTGAGCAAATAAATAATACAAACTATTTGAACACATAAATGAATTTGAGTTTTGTATTGATTTTCAAATGAAGGAATACATAGAAGCAATGCAAAATCTTTCTTAAAAACCACTCTACAAAAAGTTAAGTTGGAAACTCATATTATCAAATCATATTGCCCATTTGATGGAAGTGTAATTTTTTCTAACTAATAGTATGCAACTTGGAAATTTATTAAAAAGTCATAATTGAAATTGGAACTTGACTTGAATGTTTCAATAAAAGTTGCATTAAAAGGTTATAAGTAGTTTGATGTAAACCAAAATGTTTGCCTCATCCAGGTTATGAGGAAATTGGTCTAGATCAATCTTCCTTCTATCCTCCATATTACTGAAAGCATCCTTTCCAATTAATCATTCTATTGTTTCAAACATTTTTGAATGATAGATGATGTCTTTATTTAGACATCAATCTGGTTGAGAATTCCTTTGGATACCAATTCATTGTCACTCGCTTTGTAGACTATTTGCAAAATTTGATTTGCAATTTATCTCTTAAATTCATGTTTCTATTGTTAACTATGTATTTTCCGAGCTTCGTATTATGTACTATTAGAGAATCAATCAATTCAAACAATTCACAAAAATGATCAATCCTCTGCATTATTTCCTCCCAAATCTTTTGTTTCATATCTTTCATTATTTTTCTACAAAATGTAATTAATATATTTTGAGAAAGCTTTATTTCATTTTCTACTTTGCTCAGTTGTACCACCATCTTTCACCGTTTCTTCTCTATTCCTCCATTTTTTGTTCCCACAATTTTTCTCTTTCTTTTTGTTCATCCATATTGACTTGTAATTTATTTATTAAGTCACCATCATATTTCGTAATGCTCTCATCTAACCTTTGCTTTAGTTTTTTCAATTTTAGTTCCACCTTTGTCTATTCATCTTTTTTTCTTGTAGATGTAGACACAATTTTTTTTTTCTTTTATTTTTAATTCATTGCTCTTGTTATCTGTTGCTTTCTTTTCTTCTTTCTCATTTTCTACGTCTACCTATAATTTTTCTATTTGATTCTGCAACCTATTTTTGTCTCTCTTGCTTTTGCATACATTAATTTTGTTATAATTTATAAATTGAGAAAAATTCATTTGGATATTTCTCACCTCAAATTCAAAGTGATGCATCTGATTCTCTGATTTATTTTGAACTTTGAGAACAACAATCATGTACTCCACGATTTCTATATTTCGGTCAAATTTTGGTAATACCTTGGCTATTGTAGGTTTCAAATTTATAGTAGATGCAATATCTATCATTTTCTTCCTATGTTCTTTATACACTCATATTTATAATAAAAACCCGAGGCCGCAGACAATCAAATGCTTGAATGATGAAGGAGTACTTAGTATGACGAAAACATCTCTAATTATCTCAGACTGAGGTTGAGGATTAACCATTACTATTATAGTCACACTAACAACTAGAGGGGTGCCTTTTGAAAGTGAAAATAATTCCTTAGGAGTGGAAATTAAGGTAGTTGGACTTGAACTTGTCATAATCCTTTGATTCTTCAAAATGTCTTGATTATTGGGTGTTTGTGTAGTATCTTCTAGTATTGGTCTCTTGTGTGTAATTTTTTGTTATAACACATGTTGACCACTACTAGTACTACTACCCATACCATCTCCACTAGTGGCAGAGCTAGTAACACTAGATTCTCCACCATGCCTTGGTTGTGATTGTATCTGACCATGAGAATTTGAAGCTATAACAAAAAGAATTGTTTCACTTATCCTTGTATGCCATTTGGATTTTTATCATCTCCAATGCTTAGCAAATCACTAGGTTTTCTAGGGTCTACCTTTATTGGCATCCAAATTCCTTGTACTTTGGACTCCAAACTATCACTTTCATAACCCACTTTTTCAGCTATGGCTACTCTTGAAGTATATATTTATTTTGTGGTCTCACTTAAACCATATTTGACTTTTCTTTCATATTGTACACTTTGTTCTTCCTTATCATCATCAAATTGATCATATTTTTCTCGAACTTTAGAGGGATGCTCTTTATTCCACAAATCACTAAACCCATCATCTTTTGGGATATCTTGAAACATTGCAATGGTTTTTGGTTCACCTAGATCCTTCCTTATAGACCAAAAGATATTTATTTTTATGTGTCCAATTTTCATTTGTATAAGATCTTCTTAGAGAATTTGGTATTTTTATTGAAGTAAATGGTCAACCACCTTTTTATAAAAAATATCATACCTCTTGATTGACTTCTTTGCTTCTCTTTGTGAGTGTAATTCCATTATTTATGCTGACAATTGTTCAAAAGAAATACCTTTCCCTACAAGAGTTTCCTCCATTACTTTTTGACCTCATTCCAAGAATTCTTGTTTTTCATTATTTCAAGCAAGGTTTACTTTGATGTTGAATTCTACTTTATGCTTTCTTATTGGCCACAAGCCTTGTTTTAATGACATCACATGGGTCATATTGCTAGTGAGAGCCAACATCAATTTTTTTTATACATTTCATGTACCACAGTGAATGTTTTTCTCTTGAATATTAAGGTAAATAAGGAAATATGCTCTTATTTTGCTGAACAACAAAGTATAGTTGATATGTACTCTCCATCTTCCATACATATTCCAATGCGAAAACCCCACTAGAACATAAAAAATAATAAACTATTGAAAAAACTACTAAAAACTGTTTATAAATGACTAAACTTGGTCACGTGACCATTTATAGTTTATTGCTAGTCATTTATAACACGACCAAATTGATGACTAAACCATTTTTAGTCATTTATTGGTTGTTTTGATCGATCAATTTGGTAGTATATTTAGTTGCTGATTTAGTCATCTATTGATGTAATCTGGTCACTTATTTAGTCAATTTTTTCTACTGATATATTTAGTCGTTGATTTAGTCATTGATTGCTATAATCTGGTCACTTATTTAGTCATTTTTTATTCATTGATATATTTAATAGGTCACTTATTTAGTTGTTGATTTAGTCATTGATTGCTATAATCTGGTCACTTATTTAGTCATTTTTTAATTCATCGATATATTTAGTCATTGATTGTTGTTAACTGGTCACTTATTTAGTCATTTTTATTCACTAATTTATGTGCATTGGTAGTGTGTTTAGTCATTAATTTTAATCATTTTGATCAATTTGGTAGTATATTTAGTCATTTTTATTCACTGATTTCACTGGTCATATATCTAGTCATATTTATTCACTGTTCACTAATTTTTGTTAATTGGTAGTATATTTAGTCAATTTAATTATTAATTGATGCCAATTAGTAGTATATTTAGTCATTTTAATTGTCTGATATTTGAAGATTTAAACATAAAACACAAAAATACACATCAATCATCAATTGTACACAATAAGACAATTGTTGAGAAGGCAAAATCGGTGAACTTTATTAATGAAAGAAAGGTGTTCTAGTTACAACTTAGAAATAGAGTATTACAATTTTTATTTTCAGTGACAAGACTGAAAATTTGAGTTACAATATTACACATAAATGATTGCAAGAAAGTAACTTCTCCAAAAATATTTTGCAATGATGGAAACACATGCTTGGAGCCCTTCAATGCGAGCACATGCCCCTTTCATCTCTTAAAACTTCTACAATGTGGGCATTCTTCTTGGAGCAAGCTGTAACATGTAGAATCCAAAAAGTAGTGTTGATCGTGTCCCATATATGAATCTCTCTCCTTCAATGCAATCAACAATAACCCAACTATAATCTTTCCTCCTTTATATGCAACATGCCATCTGATATGGGCAACAAGGTGCTGCCTTTTCCACCATGAGTGAAGTTGTACTTCAATAAAACCAACAAAATTATTATTAGTCTCAATTTAGAAGGAATAAAAGTGCATTGTATATATTGCAATTTTACAAAAGTACAAACACAATAGAAAGATAAATCAATTAAAAAACTATAGCCTTGTCAACGAATTCCTTAAACATAGTGTTCAACATAGGCCTGAAATATACATATTGAACCCTTGATTTCAAAACCTTGTTCAAAGTTAAAGAAAGGTGATATGCTCAGATTATTGAATGAAGTTGACATTATAGAATTAAGGCTGTCAACACTAACCAGACTAGAACAACATTATCAACATAAATTTCTTGGAAACCAAGCCCAAGAATGCCATCAAACTTAATTAGACAACAAGAATAATAACCCTAGTTCATGTGTTGTCTGAATAAAGACCTACACCATGGAAGAATCCATTTATACATAAATTCCAACTTAAGTTGACGAGAAAAGATCTTTGATATCCAACATGGAAGCCTTAACATCCAAAAATTACTAACTTGATGTTTCACAACAAGTTTCCCAACAACGACTTCATCTTTACTTAAGAAACCGGATATTGATCCACTACCATATTGAATCTCACAGGATTCTCCTTCACAAATAAAAAATGATATATATTATTTTTTCTAGCAACTTATTTAATATCCCCATGTAAGCAAACTAAACTAAGTGAGGTTGAGGGTTTGAAGTAGAGTACCATCTTCTTTGTATGTGCTTGACTTTGATGACTTGTATCTTGAATGAAAATAGCAAGCTAGCTACACTATAAAATCATTGTTACAAAAATAACCACAAAATCCTCTTTAATTAAAATAATCCTTCTAGATATTTTAGTTAATTTCTAAGAGAGCTAATTTCACTATCCAAATAACCATCAATCTATTTATTGTATATAATTTCCTACAATTCAAAATTTGAATTTAATGAAACTAACCATAATTACCAAAGATTTGACACCAAAATCTAGTAAAGAATGTTTTGTTTGAAAGAATGCCTCAAAGAGATGCCAATTCATGGAATGAAATGATATGATTGCAGAATGTGCACAAAATGGATTTTGCAAGGAAGCTCTCAAAATATTTGAATTAATGAAGCACTCTGGAACACCAACATTGTAAGCTTTGCTTTTGTTCTAGATGCATGTAGTCATGCAAGTTTAGTGGATGAGGGCTTCACATACTTCACTTGTTAGTAATCCTTATTGCATTACATATATAGTTGATCATTAGGTGTGCATGGTTGACCTTCATGCCCATGTTGGCTATCTTGAGGACACCCAAAACATTATTATGGAGATGCCAGTTAACCCTTTGGTGCCTGTGGATCATATATGAATATAGGCCGAGTATTCCAACAACACTGCTTTTCTAGTTGGATCCTAAAAATGTTGCAACTTATGTTCTCTAAAACATATGTGCAAAAGTGGGTAGGTGTGGTGAGGTTAAAATAGTAAGGAGATTGATGAAAGATAGAGGAATTAAAAAGATACCTGCAAGTAGTTGGATTGAAGGGCATAAAATGGTACATGATTTTTTGTGCAGGAGATAGATAACATCCACAAACATGGGAGATCTATGAAAAATTGGAGAAATTGGCTTGGAAAATGAAGACAACAGGGTATTTCCAGATTCAAGACTTTTACTTAATGTTGTGGAATAGAAGAAAAAATAATCATTTATTTACCACCATAGTGAAAATTTAGCAATTGCATTTGGTTTGTTAAACATGGCCCCTGGTACAACTATTAGAGTTGTTAAGAACCTTCGAGTATGTTCTGATTTTCACACTGCATCTAAATTCATCTCCAAGATTGTTGCAAGAGAGATTGTTCTGAGAGATGTGAACCATTTCCATAATTTTGAACAAGGACAATGTTCTTGTGGAGAATATTGGTGATGCTAAAATGAAACAATCTAAACAATAGGCTTACACTATAATAATGTGCACTACATCAGATATCCAGTAATAACGAAGGGACATCCATCAAAGCATAACAATAGGGATTTTTTTTGTCATATGTTGTAGTTACAAGTGCCCTGCTAGACATACAAGAAATGTAGAAGCAATATACACAAGGCAAGTGAACAGTTCCAAAAAAATGCCTCAAAGAAATGTGATATTTTGTTTTATAGTTTAACCATGATACCGCACCATTTTGACTTGATCCTTGTGGTGATGCGATATGTTACCACTACACTGCACCATTATTGCTCAAACTTCATGGTAATTTGGGATGCTATCGCCATACCACACATTTATTGCTCGACCTTCATGATAATGTGGGATGTTACCGCTACACTGCACCGTGTCTTCTTAGCTCTTGCAATATGACGGTATTATGAAACTTGTCACAATAGTCTTATGAAACTTGTCACAACCATCTACTACCTTGACACAATAGTCTTATGAAACTTGTCAATATTTATGGGCACCTTTTAAATTACATTCATATCTATAAGGAAACTATCCTATAAGGGTGACAGTCCCAAGAAACATGGCAATGGTTACACCAATAAATAGTTAACTATAAACCATGAATTTTCAATGCATAATGGAGAATACATAGAGAGTTAAGTCGGTGAGCAAACATCCTTGGAGAATTTCCATAAAAAGTATGACAATCTAAGAGTTCATAGTAGAAAATCATATACCCTGAAAGACCTAACAATCATAATAGACCTAGTGATAGCTTTCAGAGTCATAAGAATAAATTCATAAGAGAATAGATGCAAGAGCTTGAAAAGACACCGAGATGGAAGGGCAGTTGGTAGAGTTGAAGAATCAGACCTATAGTGAGAAGGTAGGGAGAACAAAGTAATTTATAGTCAAGAGCACCATGGAAATTTCCCAGGTAACTATATTTGGGAAAGGAGAGAAATTGGTGACAACATTACCATAAAAAAAATAAGGATACTCAAAACCTTACCAAAATCTAGGGCCTTTTTCATCACCTTGTAGAGATCTCAAACATGCATGAAAATATTTCACAAGAGGGCATGAGACTAAAATCATCTCTATTTTTGATGACATTTTTTTGAACTACTCTTTGCATAAGAGGATAGGCTAGCTCGAGTTGAAAAATCCTTGGAGACGAGTTGAGATTAGAAGGACAACATATGAAGAAAACACTAGCATAATAAGATTTACATATACTAGGCTCTATTATCACAACACAAATTAGAATTAAATGCACAAAAATTAACAAAAAATTAGATTTACAAGTGATCAAAAGAAGTACATGGAAAGTATATTATGATGATATATATTTTTTCAGAACTTAACAATTAACTATCCAATACAATCTAAAAAAATATAAATATACAATGAAATATTATGATTAAAAAAATGATAATTTTAATGGTTATCTCAAGGTAGACAAAAAAAAATTGTGCAAGTGAAAAATAACACCCTTAGATTATTCTAAACAAATAATTTTTTTATTTACATCATTTTCAAGCAACTATTTTTTAGACCCATCCAGTTGTACAAAAATCAAATCAAGCAATGATCTCAAAGATCTGAAGGTTTAAAAATATGACATTTTTAGATCTATTCTTGGGTGTATCCTGCATCTCACTATAAAAAAATACCGAATATTTTTCTCCAACAGGGAAAACACATAGATCATTATGATAGGTTTTTCTGACCATAAAGCTTATTTTTCATAGATTACAGGATGCATAAGAAAGTTGTTTTGTTTTGTAGAGTCATCTGCCTTGTGAGACTCCTCCAACTCTATTAAAGTGGAGGAATGAGGAGTTGAAAAGCCTGATAGGTGATGGAACGAGGAAGAGAGAAGAGTGGGACAAAGTGTATGATTATGATTTGTACAATGATCTGGAAACCCAAACAAAGATGGAACACCTGGAAGAGAGAAGAGTGGGACAGGGTAGCATGGAGGTCTTAATGAGCCATTCACATCACTGCGAAGGCCCAAAAACAACCGTGTGATGTTGTAGTGGTTGTGCAAAAGTTTTTGTGAAGGATTTGGTGATCCGAATCGGAACTTGAAACTATAATATTTGATAAAAATCAACTTGGCGATCATTGTTAGAGAGTTGCAAACTGTGAATTGTCCTATGTCCAATAGGACTGAGAAAGGAATAACACTATCAAATAGTGATTGAATAAAAAAAAAAAGTCTAAAAAAATGAAAGTTACTATCAAATGGTGACAAAGATCTGTCCTCTAAGTCATTTGCACATGGTGATTGAGAACACAGTGAGTAAGAAGTAAAAGAGCACTAGATCATAAAACTGCAAAATGGTCATGAGTTCTGCAATGAACTTCACTATTCTTTTGATCACAAAGGAGATCAAGATAATAACCAACATAGTGATGTGCATAGAGAATGTTCATGGAGTGCAAACTTCCTTACTAATCAATTACCATAGTAGAGTTTGAGGTGAATTGCACTTGCTAAATTTTATGCTTATATGGATATATTGTAACCTGTAGTTAATTTTTGTAGCATGAAAAATAGGCTAAATAGTTGTTCATATACCATTATTTCAAATTCAAAATTTCTATACCTTATTCTAGGAGAAAATCACAGGGGGAGCCTATACATAAGACACCATTGTTTCAAATTCAAAATTGTTGGCTCTTTCACAATTGTTTGCTTTATTGATTTGATCTAAGACAACCTGTTGTATAGAATATGCTCTCAAAATCACAGTAAAATCCTTTATTCTAGGATGACTATTCAAAATCTTCCCATCATAATAATGAACAAAAGCATAAGTCATTAACCTAAACTTTGCAAGAGTTTCATTAAATTCTACTTTTCCACTCTCTTTTCCATTCTGAATTTTATTCCCAATTTCATCCACGAAAAACTTCCTCAACCTGTAGATCCTATTGTTAGCCATAAATATTCTAGGTGTCGAAGATAGCTTCAAGTTTTTACCCAAGCAACAATTGACAAAATTCGGGCTTACTAGAATTTTGATCTGGTAAGGCCAAATTTTGTCAATTGCTACTTGGGTAAAAACTTGAAGCTATCCTCGACACCTGGTAAAGTTATGGCTAACAACAAGATCTACAGGTTGAGGAAGTTCTTCATGGATGAAATTGGGAATAAAATTTAGAATGGAAAAGAGAGTGGACAAGTAGAATTTGATGAAACTCTTGCAAAGTTTAGGTTAATGACTGATGCTTTTTTTCATTGTTATTATGGGAAAGATTCTGAAAAATCATCTAAGAATAAAGGATTTTACTATGATTTTGATAGCATCTTCTATACAACATAATGTATTAGATCAAATAAATGAAGCAAAAAATTATGAAAGAGCCAACAATTTTAAATTTGAAACAATGGTGTCTTATGTATAGACCCCCCTTGTGATTTGCTCCTAGAATAAGGTATATAAATTTTGAATTTGAAACATGGTATATGAAAAACTATTTAGCCTATCTGTTATGCTACAAAAATTAACCACAGGTTAGAAAACATTCATATCAATATAAAATGCTAGGTGCAATTCAACTCAAACTTTGTTGTACCTAAGTTTGACAGTACCTGAACTTCTGGTGTTTCTAGATGGAACCTATAGCAGAAAAGGCAGTCTCCATCTGAAGGAACCATCTTCAGAGCTCTTCTTGAAATGAGGGTTGAAACATTAGAAGAAAAATAATACCATAATTCTAAAGTAACAATTTGTATCAAGCCAAATTTCAAAAAGTATAATTAAAAAGACAAATCCTTACAATTGGACCTCAAATTGGACCAAGCAAATTTATGATTTTATCTTTAGAATGTAGGCACTTTCTTTGTCGGAGCTTCACGACCTCAAATTGGATCTCAAGTTGGACCAACAGATTTATGATTTATCTTTAGAATGTACCAACTTTCTCTATCAAATATTAAAGATGTTAGGTTGGATCTCAAATAGGACCAACAAATTTATGAATTTATCTTTAGAATGTAGGAACTTCCTCTATCGAATATTCAAAAATTCCTATACTCAGGTTCTGGTTTTGAGCGAAAACACCCAAACGTGTTTCAGATCGGCTCAAGATACTCTCCAACCCGGTTATGTCACTAATAGAAATCCAAGTTTTCCTGAACCGTCCATACCTGAATGTTGCATCACAATCTATTCTTCCTGCACATAAAAATGCCACATATTAACCCCTTCTAAATAAAACTCAAAATCATCATAAAACCATAATTAATAAATCATTTCAATTTTAGAAAGAATCCGATGTCATTTACTATCAAAACAAAAGTTGTATAAATCACATAAAATCTATGAAGCCATTTGTCCAAAGAGAAAATAAGCAATGTAAGGATTTGAGAAATATAAGTCCAAAGGTTTATGTTGTAACGATAATGGAATCACTACAAGAGCACAACTGAGGAAAAAATTCTTGTGACTATAATTATGTGATCCATAACTCTATTGGTCATGTGGAGCAGTTGTGCTATAACAAATACAAGATGCATTCATGTATGACCCAAGCTTAATGTGGCAATGTTGTGATAGAAATGGAGGCACTCATATGAGAAAAATTCATGTACAAATCACTGTCATCACAATTAGGTGTCAATCATCATTGGGTGCATTCAGGTTGACTCAAGTATAACAAGTTACGATGTAATGATAGCATGATCCAAGAGCGATTATCTCTTGCTGCAATAAAGAGCCTATAACTCTAGTTGATATGCAGAGTGGTTGTGTTATATCAATTATGTAGTGCATTCAAGCACAAGCCATGTTTAATGGGCTATTCTAGAGAGTGATCAAGATGTTCTAAACCTTATGAATGTTACTTAAAAAGTGTACAACTTAAACTACAAACCAAGTTTGTTACATACTTGAATGCAATCTCAGGTTACCAAAAACTATAATAATGTGATATGCTAATAACCATTATGGAAAGTATTAAAGCAAGACCCATGCTATATAGGATACATTTCCCTGATTAGGTTTACATACCTTAATAATCAAACAATCTTCCCACACACTCTAGGATACAATCCAAGGTCATACCACAACCCTATCAAGATAGCTAATTTTCTGACCCAAGATTTAAGGTTATTTTTTAATACCAACAAAAGCTTGGTAAGAGCATGACTAGGGTACAAACCCTAGGCCTCCATAGAAACATAAACTATAACTCTAGCGGATTAGTGAGGTTACAATACCACAAAGATTGAGATATTGTAGCCAATAACAAAATCTTGCAATCTAAAGATTGTAGCCAATAACAAGCACACTATGTAGCTCAGTGAAATTTGTAAATGCAAAAAGAAGAATGACAATCACTTGAGGTGTGGCAGTCAAAAAGAGGCTGAGTAGTGACAAGATAATAAAGCTCAAACCTTGCATAGTAAAGTGGAGATTTTAACAGTGAGTTTCCTTACCCCCTTGCTAACCTTAAGGTTTTTTCAAATGCTATTGACATTGTTAGACAAGGAAAATGCAATCAGGGAATGACTATCCAGATGAAGTAACAATTGTAATCAAAGGTTCAATGTTTCTTATTAGCCATTATATAATGGAGGTAGTGGATTGCATGTTTGAGCAGTGTTTTGAGACTCATAAAAAATGGGAGAATAGTGAATAATACCTTGTGGACTGTGAAGTAGTGAAAATAAGGTTGAAGGATCTTAAGACCCACAATGCCATGAAACAATGAATCCCCTGTAGTAAGTACATAGACAATCTATAGGGCATAGTTTGATTTTATAGAAGGAGGTTCATGAAAGGAATCTTCAAGTTTCAATGAGTGAGCTATTTGAGATTGCAACTGAGGGTGCAATATCCGGTCTTAAAGGCAGTTAGAAAAGCAGTAAATGTGCAAGAAAGTCAAATCCTACACTACAAACAATTCACAATGTTATCTTGCGTAATGCCTTGAGTTTGAAGACAAAAATCTCATTGTATCTTGATGAAAGTAGTGACCTTAATGGTCAATCATTGGCAACCATGATTTTAAAACATGCTATTGTGCTTATGGAGGAAACATTTTAAGCAAGGTAGTGAGTGGTGGTTTGGAACAATGGAAGGTATGAAGGACTTGCTTTATATGCATACTATGCAATCTATCTTAAGACAACACTCTTAGAAGAGATTGAAGGTGGATTATGGAACTCAAGGGTTACCATGATAAAGATTAAAGCAAAGATTGAGATCTATTTAAAAGCCACTATCATGAATATATTAAAGATGTCACATGCAAAACCCTAGTAGCCAGAGTAATGAATACAATGCCAAAGAGGATAGTGTGCTGGGACAGATTTGGGAGATCTCCACATTATCTAATCACAGACAAATACATCATTTTTTTAAAAAGAAACATTCTAAACCCTATATAGGATACATTGATACTTCAAAATCATTTGAAGGAATTTGGGATTATGCAAATATATGTCAATTAAATACCTGGATTAAAAATAGTAGTGTGAACAATGTAACCCTTGTTGAGCAGAGCAGGAATGAGATAAGCAACAATGAATCCTATGCCTCTTGTCATAAACATCTCCTTACCTTTATCTGTCATTCTTTATTGAAATAATTCTCCATTTTGGTGGGCTACGCCTAAAAATAAGGTTTCGACGAAGGTTTTAGAGTATGTTTATTAAAATGAAAACTCTATTTTGGCAGACCATGCCTGAAAATAAGATTTCAATGAAAGTTTTAAAGTATGTTTATTAAAGTTTTAGATTGTTTTGGCAGGCTATTGATTCTTGATTCCTTAAATGATTTATTCAAATGGATTGTGACTAAATAAATGACTAACTATTTAGTCATTTTTATTTGTGTGACTAAATAATTTTTAGTCAACGACCAAATTAGTCATTTATTTACGCATTTATAGCTGAGTTGTAAAAAATTAGCAGAATTTAGTTATTTTTAGTTTTTGTGACCAAACGTTTTAGTCATGTAGTCATTTATTTTCTAAATTCTACTAGTGACCTTTCTATCTCATGTATTAGAAGTTTGTAGGGCTCTACTCTTGATCCATAAATCTTATCACAATATATTCTTCCATGAAAGCAATCAACCAATTGTATTTTTGATCCTAGTTGAATGCAACCTCTATAAAACTCAAAAAATCTAGGCATTGAAGTATTTGTAATTGCTTGATACAATGGAGACAAAAAATAGTCTACAAAATGATTGTTGTTCTTTCGAGTATCATGCATCCTTATCTTAGGGGTCTAATCATATAGTGAAGCCATTAGTTTTGTCTCAAGATTCATATAGGGATAAATTTAAAGCCTGTTTCATAAACATTCCACCAAAGTTCAGTAGAAATAAATAACACAAGTAGGTTGTGGACCTAAATATGTTAGTTGAACCTCCTTTTTTCATAAACACATGTTTTTGCATGGATTCTATAATGTGCTCAAGAAATTTATATTTGATAGGTGGAGTAACATAATGTATATTATATATCATTTTAAGGAAGCTTGCACCCACTTCTCAATTACTATCAAATCCAAGGTAAAATATTAGCATGGAAAGAAAATAATTTTGGAAATTTGAGGGGCTGCTACATAATTACTAGCAAAGTTTTTTGTTAGAGTAATCATGCATTAGTTAATAATTAATTAACCTATAATTAATTATTAAGCTAATTTCACTTCATACACTTAAGCTAAAATTAGGAGTTCTTTTTTATTAGTAGAGTAAGTTATAATTATATCAATCTATCTCATCACATAGGATGATGCCACTTGTCACAATCTAATTCCTTTATCATTTAGGATTTTTTCTTATAAAACACTCTCCATTGTAACTCTATGCAAGCATTTCATTCTATAAGTTTTTCTTATTGAGGATATAAGAAATCATTATTTGCAGCTCCCCTACATGGAAGGTGTTTTTCTCATTGTTTGATCCTATGTCTTATGTTTTTATAATTCTACCATGGTATCAAACCATGGATTCAACAAACCTCTTCTTGAGTTTTGAGGGTTTTCTTTAACTAGGTTATAGGGGCTTCAAATTTAGAATCTTCACAATTTTTTTATAGATTTTGGAGTTAGGCGAATTGTTGGTACATTTTGGTGAAAAAAAGGACCTCACCATTACGCTCAAGAGGTTGAAAAAATGAGTTTGGATATAAAAATTCCTACTTTTGGTGGTGGGAGTCTAGGAGGCAATTTTTTATAGCAAGGCTTGTACGACACTTGAACAACCCATTGTACAAAAAATTAAAAAAATATATTTTTAAGCACTATTAATAAGCATTGGCTTCTTTGTGTGGATAAACCAATGGTCACTAACTACTCAACAACAACAACTTAGTTGTTGGATGCTAGTGGCTTCAACATCGCTGAGCTGCGAGCAACTGGGCTTGCCACCCTAGGGTTGCATGGGCGACCAACGCCCAACCCTTAGGGCCCTATTTTTTAAAAAATTTTTTTTTAGCAAGATTGGAAAAATCACAATAATTTTTTGCTTGGGTATCAAATTGGGAAAATGAGATATCATCAAAAATTCAATTCTTAACACTATCTAATGGTCTTGGTTTTTTCTTAGATTTTGGTGTTGGTACATTTTATCAAATGTTAAAGTCATAGTGTTATTTTCACTCTCAAGCTCACTAATTTTGACCAATTTCTCTATTTTCAAGATTCTAGTGGTGTTGGAACAATATTTCAAAGCTCTTCACAACTATCCATGTACTTTTTTCATTTTCTTCAAGTACATTTTATTCATTTTTTTGTGTTTTCACATTCTAGTGAATTAATTGGACGTTTTGGCTCTTGGAAACTTTCTTTTTGCGTGAGAATTTTTTTTTAGACTCTTCTACATGTATTTGCAATATTTTGTTGTATTTGGGCATTTTGAGTATCTATTGCTTATAATTTCTCTTTTGTAAACACGTTGAGATAAAGTGCCACTATTGTACTTGTTTTTGGGGATTTCACACATCCTATTGTGCCTTTTGTACTTGCATTATCTTCTAATATGATATTAGGGGTTGTGTAGTGTCTTTGATTTTCCATTACACTTTTTTCAAGTGAGTGTTCCTTCTACAACAACATCAAATCCTAGTGATTATTTCCTCATGTGTGTGTGCCTTGTTTGCACACCCTTTTTCAGTTGTAGTTACTTTTATGTGCATGTTCAGATGTTCTTAGTTCTCCTTCATACACTTCTTGGTGACACACACTTTTAGTGGATCTATATTTTCTCCTCCTTGTTCACATTATGGGGGGTTTCTACTATTGGTGCTAATGCTTCCTTAGTTTCATTTTGGAGTGAGCTATGTATTCATTATTTGTTCCTATGTACTAGGTGAATGCATCGACTAGCTACCCATGCATTTTGGTGAGATGAAACATTTACCTAATGGAAACTCTTGCATACCTATTTTTTAGAGGTGACCTTTTATTTTCATTTGATCACGGTTCTTTAGACTACTGGTACCTATATTTTTGACTTGAATTTTACATGATTGTGTAGTGTCATGGAGGTCACTCGTGTAGATTCATGTGTCATCTATGTTTTCAATTGCCAAATATTTTCCTTTGATTTCCATTTGATTCAAGTAGTGTCATTGGGTGAGCTCATGCAAATTATTATCTTCTTGATCTTGATCGTCACCTGTTTTAGAGGAGGCTCTTCATTTCAATACTATAGCAGCTATCTTTTGATAATTGTCTATAAATTTTTCATGGTTCCATGATGTTTTTCATGTTTCTATTCTTTTTGGGACATTGTTTTGGGGGCTTCTTATTCCTTCAATTTCCTTTCTCTCTTTTGGAGATGAGGTTTTCCCACGAGGTTTTCTCCCTTTCTCTAGTTGTGAGAGATTGTATTGTTTGTACATGGATACCTCATCAAGCCTTTTTTGTTGGGACCCATCATCTATTCTTTTCTTTTTATACATTCACTTTTTAGGGTTTTTAGTTACTCCCTAAGTTTTCACTTAAGGGGGGGTGTTACAAGATAATTTTACTTCACACACTTAAACTAAACTTAAGAGTGATTTTTCTATTAGTAGAGTGAACTATAATTAAATCATTTTGTCTCATCACATAGGGTGATGACACTTGTCATGATATAATCCCTTTATCATTTAGAGTTTTCTCTTATAAGAAACTCTCCTTCATTGCAACTCTATAAAATCTTTTAATTATGTAAGTTTTTCTTGTTGAGGATATTATCAAATCATTATTTGCAGCTCTCTTGTGTGGAAGGTATTTTTGTTCATTGTTTGATCCCACATCTCATGATTTTCATAATTTTAATATTTTATAGTCAATGTTGATGTTTCTAAGATCTTCAGTTGTAAACCCCAACACACTTTCAAATTCTTTTACAGTAATAGTAACAATTCTTCTTGGTTATCTTTATTAACAATATTTTTTTGTTATCATCATAATTTTGGAAACAAGCCAATGTAGATTTTGGGAAAGGGAAAAACTCAAGTAACATCATGCATCTCAATCCAATTATCCATGGTGTGGCGATACCATTAATTGACATTGTTTTAGTTTTAGTAGTTTTCATTTGCATTACAACATTATTCTCATATGAAAATATAAGTTATGAGTTAAGCCTACCATAGATTACAATATCATAAATATCGTGACATTCATTAGTGAAACCTATGGTTTTAAGCAATTCGACATAGTCTACTTTTTTATTTTTATTACCTTTCCCAATAGTTGGTCTGGTAGTGGTGGTATACATCCTTGTAAAATCTTAACCATATACCCCAAGATTGAAATAATAAATGTGTAAGGGGGAAGAAGGATGTTAGATTTATGATCCAAGAAGGACATGGCAACAATTTGACAAAGAAATCTAATTTACAACCAAAATACTTAAAATCTAAAATCTAAAAACTCCTACACATACAAGATTGAACTATTCTATTTCAAACATGATGAAGAACCTATTGATTACCAAATGAAATGAAAACAAATGATAGCTTTTACTATCCCGTAGTGGAGTGTATTCGCTTGATATTGTATTTCTCTTATCACAACGAAGCCTCCAAAGTTTGTGTGCAAAGTGTGGATGAATTCTTGTTGTGTTTGGTTGATTGAAGACAATGGATGAAGCTCTCTCAAGGATGATATTGACAACAATTCGTTGCTCAATGCATGTTAATTCTCTGATCCTTATTTTTGAGGAGAGAGGTTTGTTATATAGAAAATGAGATTTGAAATGGACAATCAAGATTGTTTTGAAGAATATCCAGATCAATGATCATAGTGTATTGAGAGGATTTAGACATGAGAGAATTGTGCAAAGTTGATTGGATAATTTGTGTGATTGGGAAATAGATTGGCCAGTCAGGGATGTGATTGACCAGTTAACAAAATAGATTGATCAATCAGGATTGTGATGGATTAGTTAGGAATGTGATGTTTTAGTTAAAAAAATAGATTGATTAGTTAACAAATTAGATTGCTTAGTTAGAAATCGTAATTTTCTTAATCAAAAAGTGGGTGAGGAATATGAATTAATTGATTTAATTAATTAATTCCTTTTTAAGGTTTGAATGTGGAAATCAAGTTTGACTTTTGCAAACAAAGTTGCATTAGTTTGATTTGATTTTTGATAATTGATTTGAATAGTTTGATTTAATTATTCAAATTTTGAAGGGAAAGTGTCATAATTAAATTATTATTTAATAATTTAATCCACTTAGAGGAATATAGCGATTTAGCAACGTAATTAAATAATTGGAGTTATTTAATCAATCAGGATGAAATAAAGTGGGATTAGAACTTTATTAAATAAATGAGATTTATTTAATTGGTCGAAATGATGAAATGCAAATTAATCAAATAATGTTGTTTTATTTAATTAATAGAGGAATTAGGGTTTTTGGGACTTTATTAAATAACTAAATTTATTTAATTTGTCTAAAATGATGAAAAAGTGAATTAATTAAATAATATTGTATTATTCAATTAATAGAGGAATTAGGGTTTTTGATGTCCTTTTGATGTGATGTGATGTGGTGTGATTTGGTGTGATGTGGTATGATTTCAAGAAGATTTGAGACATTACGGGATAATTATGAGATGTTCTGAGACATTATGGGATGATTCTGAGTTGTTCCGCGATGTTTCAAGATGATTTCGAGTCATCTCGAGGTGTTACAAGATGATTTCGAGTTGTTCCAAGATGTTTTGAGATGATTTCGAGTCATTTTGAGGTGTTATGAGATGATTCCGAGTCATTCCAAGGTGTTAGAGGATGATTTTGAGCCATTTCGAGATGTTACGGGATGATTCCAAGTCATTACAAGAAGTTTCAAGATGAATCCAAGTCATTCCAAGGTGTTACAAGATGATTTTGAGTCATTTTGAGGTGTTACGGGATGATTCTAAGTCATTCCGAGATGTTTTGAGATGATTTCGAGTCATTCCGAAGTGTTACGAGATGATTCTGAGTCATTCCAAGATGTTTCAAGATGATTTTGAGTCATTTCAAAGTGTTACGAGATGATTTTGAGTCATTTTGAGATGTTCCAAGATGATTCCAAGTCATTTTGAAGTGTTATGAGATGATTCTGAGTCATTTCAAAGTGTTATGGGGTGATCGAAGATGCTGTTCTATATCGTCTGATGTTGTTTGAGGTTGTTCGATGTTGTTCAGTGTTGTTTGAACTCGTTCAATGCTGTTTGATATCATTCGAGGTTGTGTGATAGGTGTCAAGTCATTTTTACATGTCTATATTTTTCACCTCTTTGATATAAAGTACTGGTTGCTTTGTTTCAAAGATTCTATTTTTAAGATTAAGTTTTTGAAAAAAATTTATGCCCCACTATGCCCTTGTGTTCAATGGAATGATGGTAGGACTATGTGCTGCCCCCTCAAGAGGTTTGACTGAAAATTTCAAGCTTTGAGGTCAGGCTCTTGACACTATTGTATTGCTGTTACGATGTTTTCAGATGAAATATTCTATGTTAATGCGCATCATTTCTCATTTAGAGCTTCTAATTTGAAAGTAGGAAGATTCTCAAAGTGTAATTAGGGTTTCCTAGATGAAATTAGGGTTTCCTTGAGGTGTTATATAGGAAATTTGTCTTCAAATTGGATCATTTGTGCTTGGTTCCTTTTGCTAATTCTTGTCTCTGGATTCCACATTCTGTCAGTTGTTGAGGGAGAATGCCAAGATTCAAGGTTTCCCCACATTGTTCTAAGCTCATTTGAGAGTATAGACAACCTGTAGGCATCAATGGCTCGGTATGTACCTTTTCGCCCTTCACTTTCATCATGTTTTCATTCTTGTTTTGTATGTGTGAAGTCTTGTCAGAAAAGTGCACTAGTTTTGAGATTCCTACACATTTGTCTCGGTTTTGGTGCATTTTTCAAGTGTTTTTTGTGTTTCTATTCAAAAACTATGCAGTTGTTCAAAATTGATGCATTTGTCTTGAGCAGTTGTTCAAAAACTACGTAGTTGACTAAAAACTACATAGTTGTCCTAAAACTGTGCACTTGTTAGGAAATTGCGCCCAAATTTCTATGCAATTGTCCTAAAACTACGCTTTTTTCCTGAAATGGCACTTTTGTCTGGCTTCTGTTGAGAATTTGTCTTGGAACCTAGTGATTGACTCTCTATCTGTCATTTTCCTCTTATCTTTGTTCTAAACCCTAGCATGTGTCCATTTACCATCATGAATATCATTTATCATCATGTTTGTGTTATAAAACCCTTGTTTGTGTTCGTTTATCATCTTAGCTGTCGTTTATCACCTAGCATGTGTCATTTTATGTTTCTTTGCTTGTTTAGAGTGAAACCCTAATGTCTATCCATTTACCGTTAAACATGTCCTTTGTCACCCTACTTGTGTTCAAAACCCTAGCTTGTGTCCATTTATCATCATAAATGTCATTTTTTCACCATGCTTGTGTCATTTTGTGTTTCTTTTCTTGTTTAGAGTGAAACCCTAGCTTGTGTCCATTTATTGTCATAAATGTCATTTTGTGTTTCTTTGTCTGTTTAGAGTGAAACCCTAATATCTTGGTTTATATCCTTTACAGGTGAATCTACGACCACTTATGACAAGAGAGAGACGTACTCATCATTTATTTGATCCAATTGCTGAGTTTGGTACATTGGAGCGAGACTTTCTTGATGCAGTGGGTTTGCATCATATTTGTTACATGTCTCTTATCAGGATCCATACGACGATGTTGACTGCGCTCTTGGAGAGGTGGCACTTTGAGGCGTCCTCTTTTCATTTGCCTACTGGGGAGGCAACCATTACTTTGGAGGATGTGTGGAGGATTATTCGTCTTCCTATTCATGGTGAGCTTGTTACATACTGGATTCAATGAGGTGCTCGTGCTATGCAAAATTTGTTAGGTGTGGCACATGTGGATGTTCATGATGTAGAGATTGATTTATCTAATTTTACAGACAACACAAACCCTATCATTCTTGTCCTTTGTAGCTTGGTATCAAGATTAGTTGTTCCTGATAGATGAGGTCAACAATTTGCAGTGGGCTAGGGTGTATGTATTAAGAGTATGCTAGAGAATGGTACAAGATATGCTTGGGGCACCTATTTTCTTGCCCATCTTTATCGAGATATGCACAAGGTGGTATATCGGGGGGGAGGGGGGGGGAAGGTCATTGTCTACAAGTGTATCCCTTTTGCATGTTTGGGCATGGGAGCATATTTCTATGACTCATCCTGATGGGATTCAAGATCGTTCTTCGAGTGATCCATACTATTATTGTTATGTGGATTTATGCACTACACTTTGCTTGGGGACTTGCATTATTGGCGTCGTGTGTTTGATTAGGTGCCTAGTTTTGTGTGGAGACCTTACATGCGCTGTGAGGTTTGGCTAGAGGATGCGGATCAACTTGTGTACTACCGACAAACCTGTTGGTTGCTTGGTCGTGGATCATTTGTGATAGAGCATTATCTACCCGATCGAGTCTATCGTCAGTTTGGTGAGAGACAAGGGTAGATTCCTAATGCATATGAGGCTCGGTTTGGTCGAAATTGTTGAGAGGTCCATGTATGGGGTATCCAGGTTGATGCAAATACTTTTATTGTTTATTTTTCAACACTTGCCCCAGTTGGTTGGGGTTGGTCAGTTGTAGTGGTAGATCCAGGTACTACTCACGATTATGAGGAGTGGTGGACATGGTGTAGGCCTTTGAGGCTAACTGATCCTAGAGGTGATCCTATTGTGGCCAGAGCTAGTATCACAGGTCATCACAAGGAGTGACAGGGTGCTGAGGTTCTTGCAAAGCAATTGGGTCGAGCTCGACGTGATGAGGTAGAGGATATTTAGGATGAGCGGGTGCCTTGTGCATAGGGTGAAAGACAGGTTCCAGATCCTCCTCCACCAGCTAGGGATGTTGATTTGCTACTAGCTCAGATGACTTTGGATAGAGATTCAAAGATTACATGGTGACAGGCTACGAAGGATTTGGTAGATACTCTAAGGGTCAAGCAAGATACTATGAGGGTTGAGTGAGATAGTACGATTGGTAGATTGCATGCGGTAGAGGCTCAGGTAGTATTAGTGATAACAAAGAGAGATTTTCTTCAGGCAGATCGAGTGAGTGATATTGGTAGATGACATGATGTAAAGGCTCAAGTAATGTTACTGTCAATGGAGAGAGATACTCTCCAGACAAAGCATGATGGTATGCTAGGTGAGCGAGATAGGTATCTATAGGCATCTACCTATTATCAGACTTTATATGATGCTGGCATTCCTAGGGCCCCTCAATGTCCATGGTTTGGGGAGCCTAGTGTTGCGAGCGACGATGGTGGCGGTGCTGGTGCCAGTGTAGGTGATCATTCTATGAGATAGCCAGATCATTTTGGTTTTTAGTAGTATTATGTCCATCTTGCTGGGGTTTTACCATTTTTGATACCCGATCTTCATTTTATTTCATGGTGCAGAGGCATTTTGTAGACATGCATGTTATACATACTCATTGGTCTAGTCAAGACCTCATATATATGTTATGATTTTGTACTTTCCTATCACACTTGTGTCACTACAGATGTACTTATAACATATTCCTTTTTGATATATATATGAGATATACCTTCTTCGATTTAGCCTCATTGTATGTTTATGTGATAGTGATATATGATGATGTATGTTTATAAGTATTTTTGTGCTTTTTTGATGTATGAATGTGATGTAGATGAAGGAATCATACTTTGTATCATTTTTATGATGTGATGGATGTTGATAGATGAATGTCCCATACATGCTACATGATATTTTTAATTGGTTTATTATCATCATGATATGTGTTGATATCATTTGTGGATGTAGAATGGATATGGTATTGATGATGTGTTATGCAAGATGATTGTTAATTTAGAAGAATTATGATGATAGATAAAAGATGATGTTAATTAGAATAAATATGATGATTTTTGTTAGTTAGTAGAAATATGATGATTGATAGAATTGATGATGTGACTTTGCTTTGCTTTAGATACTTTGTTGTTTGAACAAGCCTGTTTGATGTAGCAAACATATACGATGCACCAAGATGTGAATTACCAAGGTGACTTTGTATCCATTGCATGGAATTTGACTCTACAAATAAAGAATATCTTTGTTCATACTAGACATATGAAAACTTTGTTTAAAGTATAAGGGGAATTGAGTGAAATTTTTTTTCGGACCAATCACACAGAGAGGTATAGAACACCTAACATGTAACTACTTCACAGACCATTTTAATATAACTTCTATACTCAATAAAGCAAGTATTTTCCATGGTAATATTACAAACATATCTTACAAACAACAAATCGAAATGAAACTCAATTTCCTCCATTCCTTCTTCTCTAAATCCTTTTGGACATCCTTGAGAGATCCTGGGAATGAGTCAATAAAATAAATCACAAACATTAATACCACAAAAAGATAAAAAAAAAGTTGCAATATCACTTGCCATATCTATTTAGGGTGGGGCTATTGTCCATTGTTGACTATCGTAGGAATGGATCCATTAAGGCATATCTTAGGATGTTGTTGGGACTTGTTTAAAAAGATAGGTAGTTGATACTTTGGCATTGTTTTTGGTTTGTTCATAGTAACATCTTATGTGATTGTTATTTCTTGTAATTTCTAGCTGTTGATGTTTGCTTTGTTTTTTTTGTTTTGTTTTGTCAAAAGGTGATTGGGTCGGTTTGTTTATTATGGATGAAACGTGTATTATGGATGTTTGATGACGGGATGCATCTTTTTTTTGATTTTCTAAGTTTTATGATGCCATTTTTTTGTTTTGTTTTCAAGGGACTAACCTAGGGCCTTAGGGGCTCATCAAGGATAAGCCTTGCCTACGTTGTCCACAGATAGGCTCATAGTTCACTTGGTTTGACCTTTTCTGTTTTGTGAATGTTTTTGGATTTTACAATTTTGAATTTATTAGGATTTTGTAGTTTTGACTAAGTGAAATAAATCATGTTGGAAACCTAAGGAGACTGACCTAGGGTCTCAGGGGCTAAAAATCCTTTCCTATGTTGTACATGCTGAGACCATGTAGTTCGACCGTTTGACTCAAAGCATGAACAATTTTTGGGTAAACAACATTGATAACATGGATTGATATCCCGTTTCTGTGTCTAGAGGATATGTTGTAGGGAATTCACTTGAACTAGCTATAAGGTTCAAGAAAATGTTGATATATTAGACTGTTTGAGTGAAGGAATAACCCAACGGTGTTATTTTGTTTTGATGTTTTCACATTGTTTTTGACTTTTGTTGTTTTCTTAGTGTTTTTGACTTTTGTTGTTTTCTTAGTGTTTTTGACTTTTATTGTTTTCTAACCTTGTTTGAATTTTACCAGATCTAAATCATGAATATCTTCAGGAAGTTTCCCCCAATAATATGACTTACCCTAATCAGTGACAAGCCATGGTTGGACACATGATTTATGAAATGGATGGGTGGATGCTATGAAAAAGTGTTGATACATAATAATGCATGTTCTATCATACATAACATTTGTTTACTAGGTTTTCACTATGGTACCTATTCTAGGAGTGCCAAAAATTGGTTTTCACTCAAAGAACGGCTTATTTCTCTTTACTATTTTTCTTTCTTTTTGATTTTTTTGTATGTTTTCTCTCTCTTTTTTTTTTCTTTCATTTTTTTGGATTTTTGCCTTTTTGTTTGGGGTATTCTAACACGTTTCATGTATATAAATTTTTGAGGTGGTTGTTGTTCAACGGTTTGGCTAGAGGTTCTCCTTCGAGAGTAGCCAAATGATATGCCCCAAAGCCATAACTTGCTGTTATGATGAATGGACCTAACCAGTTAGGTTCAAATTTACCTTTTCCATCTTGATTCAATTGTATCTTTTGATTATCCTTGAGGACCAAGTCACCAACTTTAAAGTTTCTATCTTTGATTCTCTTGTCATAGCTTTGTTTGAGTTGATTCTGATAAACCTACATATGCTTTAACACACTCAAATGCCTTTCATCTAGGAGATCTAATTCATTCAATTTGGATACCTTGTATTCTTCATTGCTTACCATGCCTTTAGTGCGACTCACAATGAGGGGATTTTGACTTTGATAAGTAACACTGCTTTTGATCTGTAGACCAAGGAAAAAGGTGTGGTTCCAGTAGGTGTGTGGATGCTAGTTCTATAAGCCCATAAGGCTGGGTCTAGCTGCAAATTCCAATCACGACCGACATCATTGACAATCTTTTTCAATATTTTCAAGATTGTTTTATTGGATGCCTCTACCTAACCATTTCCTTGAGGATAGTAGGGTGTAGAAAACCTATGTTGGATAGAGAACTTGGAACAGAGTTCCTGGACATCCTGATTCTTGAATGTGGTGCCATTGTCTGTTACAATTTTTTGTGGGATTCTATACCTATTAATGAGATAATTACTATCCACCATTCTTTTGTATGGTAGTAATTTTCTATGGAGAATTCAAAGTTTTCTTATATTGGGACTACATCATTAAACATCGTTGAATAGGATACTTATCTGTATCTGATATTTTCTTGATCCCTTCCTTGGTGTTTCTATAATTTATGTTAGAGATGAACTCTTTGTAATCATCTATTTTCTCCATTTCAACCACAAAGAGTTAACATTATTGCTTGGTCGTCTATAGCTAAATGAATGTTACTTTCCTTAACCTCTCTAGGTTTACCTTGCAATTACACTTTGTTCCCAAAGTTTCCTAATCATTCTACTATTTTAGTATAGGACTAAATCCTTGGCCCTTTGCCTCTATAACCAATTTATTCTGAGAATGACATCACAAGATTCTAAAGGGGCTACTCATAGATTTACTCTTGTTGAGAAACTTGGAATTTCAATCCTAGCTTTGACCAAACATTTCTCTTATTGAGCTCTTGTCTGGTTGGCATACTTTATTGACCAAAGTTTTTCCCTGCAACCAAATTTTCTAAGAAATTTTATCTATAATTATTGGTGGCTTTATCCTTTTCATAACCTTATATATTTCAAGGTTTAGTCAATTTATTTTCTCATTATCAAGCCTTGACTCTGAATTGTCCATGCCCACTCAAGATGGCACAATCATGTTATTTTTCATCTTCATCTTTATGCGTTGATTCCTTTTTTGACCTACTCTAGCCTCTAAACTTTACTGTAAGGCACCAACTCTCATTCTTGTTTTCAATTAACATTTTTAAGGTTTTAATCTAGTTTTTAAATTAGGGTTGTCAGAAGGTTTTCTAGCCTCTTGACTACCTCCATAGTTTGTTTTGAGTCACAATATGTTAAATTTTTCTACTTCACTTGAAGTTTTCAATTAGCTCCTCTAATTTAGCATTTGTATCAATAGACATTGATCATATTCATCTATTCAACTTAATCAAATGAAATTTTTATTCTATTATTCATGGATTATATAGTATCCTTATTTAATACATAATATTTTACTCTTTGTGACTACAGGTCGCTATTAGAAGAGGGATATCCTCACATTCTTCCTCACCCTCAGAGTCAACTAAAACAATTTTGAATGGTGGACGTACTCGTTGGTACTCATCCATAACCTTCTTATTAATCACATGTGCAGTACTATTGCAACCAAAGGGCATCTCCCTATGAGTTGTTGGTTTGACCAGTTTGATCACATAAATAGGATTAATGGCTTCCAAAAATACTATATCCTATTTCTTCTTCTCTTGCCTAATATGCTTGAGTGTATCAACCATTGTCTCAGAGTTTTCCAACCAAGCACCTCCTATGTAGATAATATGGTTAAGGATTTTGAGCTCTGGGGACGACTCTTTCTTAGTCCTAAGATTATACAATTTTTAAGAAATTGACTTCCTTACTATTTTCCTTGTTCTTCTTCTTGTCATTTTGACATAAGAACATTTCAAACATTAGCTACTTGTAATGTTTGAGGAAAAAATTATGTAATGAGCTCATAGGTCCAAGTGTTGAACCTAGTAGCTCTAATACTGCATGTAACATACCCAATGTTTACTCTCTAATTTTTATCTAAGATTTAACTTATGAAGTGAATAACTCGAAGTTTCCAAAAATAGGGAAATAAAATTTCTCCTTTTCAATAATGTAATTGCATGTGCATAAATAGTTTCACATAACATTGCATAAATGAATTAACATAACATAATTCTAAGTAAATGAAACTCATCTTGTCAAATAAAAAATACAATAGATTCATGATCATATATTCAATTTCATAACTTACAATAGATCAAGGTTAGTGTTTCCATATCTGGATTACACTTCTTCTATTTCATAGGCCTTAGCATGTCATATGCAAGAGGGAAAGCATCACCCAAGCACTTTACCTCCAACCATAGATCGGATGTCCCCCACACACCTTCCTAACTGGAAGTGGCCTTTCCCTTCGACGAAGAGTTTGGTATGGGAACCTCTAGTATTGCCTATTTGAGTATCTAGTGTTGTTTCCTACATAACAAGTACACTCATACAACTACATATACCTTCCAACTATGCATGCTACTACTAATAAGCTATGCAACTAGAGCACAGTGAACTGACAAAGTGTAAGCAATAACTTCTACACTTACTTTGTCCTAATTTTGGTAAATATAATTAATCCACTTTTTAAGGAAGCGGTGTCATAAGTTCACCCACCTCTAACTCAACTTGGAAACCCTACTAAATTATGGTTAACACTTCTCTTGGTTTGACCCAAAGGTTTACTAACTTAAATATAAACGCTTTCAAAAGTGATGACTCACTAGTGTCAATTATTTGACTAAATGGTTTAACTCATCTAACTCGAACACCCTATTACATAATTATAACAATCTAGGTCTAGGAAACTACCTCTTATTTGAGTATTTTCTTACTAAGTTGGTAAATGAATTGACTGGTTATCTTCTCTGAATAGAATGTTGCAAGGTGTCGCCCTTGGTCTCCTTGACATTGGCCAGCACGACGCTCGATCTTCGTGACATGGTTTAACCACCTCTTATGGATCTTGGATCTTGTATAAATCTAGTGGTTGTATCAGACATTAACAAGTCGATCTTTTGGTACAATGACAATCGTCTTTGCAATAATTGGTATTAGAGCCAAGGTCATAGGTTCGAACCCCTCGCTTGCGCTGGGGGGGATTGTTGCAAGGTGTCACCCTTGGTCTCCTCAACATTGGCCAACATGGAAATCGAGCTTCGTGACATGGTTTAACCAACTCCTGTGGATATTGGATCTTGTATAAATCTAGTGGTTGTATCGAGCATTAACAGGTCGATCTTTTGGTGCAATAGTAGCCATCTTTGCAACATAGAATACACAAGTTATGCTCTTGCAACATTCAGGGTCTAGGTGACTACCTTTTTTTGAGTCCTTAGCTTTAACCATGGGAGTAATACTCTCCTATTTTATACACAATTATTTAATACTGATGACACAATGTCATCAACTAGAAACACCTGGTATCAATCTAAAAGCACTGACAATATGTCAATATGTATAAAAATTTATTATTGAACTTAAATTGAAGATTAATTCTTCATATTAAAGTTTCAATTGCCCAACATTTATTCTTATGGACCTATTCTTAAATAATTCCATATCAAATATGGTTAAACTTGAAGTGATCATTAATGGACAATCATCTTCTTCTTTAGATAATGGTTCAAACTCTTTGTTGATATGACAAGTATGGTTTTGTTCTTCTAGAACAACATAATTGGTCTAGTTAATAATGATATTAAATATCATTTTATTTGATTTAATATAAAAAATTATATTCATAGTAACATCCGATAACAACTCACTGCTTAAATTCTGAAAAATCAATTGAGAACCATCTGACTAATCTCCAAATTCGTCATAGGTTTCTTCCAAGTCATCCTTAGTATAATTATGTAGGGTACCTACATTTCTATGTATATACATATTCATATATTCTCATATTTAATATGTATGATAAACTTTTATCCAAACTAGAGAATATTTCTACTTGAGAGATACATATGCTTCTGCACCTTAAAATATGCTAGCAGTATAGCTCTGGTTTTGTCGAGAATGTGAAGTCCTCTTCTCAAGCTTAAATTACCGTGGATAGGTAATAATCAAGACTCGGTCTAATATATAATATGATAAATTTCAAAAGATAATAAAGACATATTCACTTCTAATGTATTTTCATGCCCTAGATTACTGATATGCAATATAAACTTGTTTAATAACAATATAAATAAAAAATCGTTTGATTGGGATAATATCAAATTCCCATACTTAGCTTTACTTCGCTACTTTGGTTTAAAAAACTAGTTGTTTTGGTTAAATATAACTTTAGAGAGATTTTATCCTTCCACTGAAGCTCTCTTTCTCTCAAATACATATATAAATAATAATTCAAAATCACATATTGTGAACATGATTTGAAATGTAATTAAAATAAAAATACTTAATATACCTAACTAATTTCCCTAGTTCTCACTATCTCTTTGTATTTTAAATTAGCACTTCACATAGATAACCAATCTATTCATACATGCACTCATATACTTTTCCAATAGACATGATTTGCATATAATAACTTGGCATAAGAAAACTTAGGTAAATAAAAAGCTTTGATTCAGAATTAGAAGAAGAAGGAAAGAGATTTATTTTAATCATGTCTAGATTACAGTATCTTGACTTGAATTCTTGATACACCATGATTATAATCTGCACTGTGACTCAATTTTATATTACTACATTCTCAATTTATAGATCTTAACTATGCTCTTTCACTTCTCCCTTGCTTTTAAACTATTAAACTACAACTATCAAGCAATGTATAATTAAGACTAGAAACCTACCCTCACACTTTGATGAATTGATAATTTTTTTTTTCAATACTATTTGAACAAAACTTCACTCTCCTCACAAAGTCTCAAATATGCTATACTCCAGATTATCAAAATGAATGAGCCATCAAATGATGAGAAGCTACTCTCTTTTATACTAAAAATAGATAGAAACCAATTGATAAAAGAAATATTGATTCATTCAAATGATGCCACCACTCCCAAATTTTGCCAATCATGAGAGTTTTTTGTGCAGTTTTACTTCATAACTAATTTTAATGACTTGCTAGATGCAATTTTCCTTACTTGCTGGAAACTCAAAACTTCAAAAATGTCTTATTTATGGTATGTTGGCAAGTCAAAGCCAATAGAGTTGCCCAGGTCGTGGGCTTGCAAAAAATATAATCACATGTATTTTACTTAGTCAAAGTGCCACCTTAGCATAGTTGTGCAATATCTTTTGCAAAGAAATTTACTTAGCCACTTTCATGAAAATTTTACCATTTAATTTATGCATGAAGTGGCACCTATATTGGCGACTCTTAATGGTTTGAAACATCCTCTCAAAACAACTATTATCATTGCCTTTACATGGCATCACTACCACTTTATCAAGTTTCACATGGAATTCCTTCCATTTAATTTGGTTGCCACTTATACATTAACTTTAATAATATATATATATATATATATATATAATATATATAGATATATGTATATATGTATATTTGACAATGATCTAAATATAATAATATATACATTAATAAATATGTATACAATATATATATATATATATATATAAATATTATATCCTATTCAAATGTCTGTTCATGTATTACGTATCTATGTATGAGTATATGTAGATATTATTATCTAAGAATTCCCATACATACATATATATGGGCCATCATATATACATATATATATTTTATATATGTATTCATATATATATATATAAATAACAAATATATATAACATATGCTATTCAAAAGAGTTTAACATTTTAATTCAAATTGATTATAAGATCAAGAAGGATCAAAGAAAACCAAACCTATCTTTTCCTATCAACCAATAACCTACCAAATTAGGCTTATCACTTATTGATACAAATCTCAGACTGACTCATCAAGTTTCCTCTAACCTATGCAAGTGAGTGTGTGCATCTACTTAGATAGATATACCAATGGTTTCAATACCAACCTCCTCTCCTAGGTGATACTCTCCCTCCTCCACTGGAGGGTTCAAACCTTTCCTACATCCAACTTAGAGAAACATATTCATAGTTAGCTAATAACATATAAGTCTAATTCATCATATAACATAAACATCATTAAAATATTTAAAAAATAATTTCATCATAAGACATATTCATACATTTCATTCATCCATTGCATAACATCAAGACATAATATTGCATTAAAATTATATTTAATCATAAAGGTAAAAGTATCGGGTAAATTAAAAAATGGGGTGTAACAACTATATTATGGACTTAAGAATGATTTCACTTGAAATTACCATCCCTCTTTTTAGAAAAATTCTAAGGTTAACCTAGCACTCATGATCATTAAATATCCAAAATATGCTTGATTTGGATTCTTTTAGAGCCTTGAAATTCTAGCACACATGCTCTAAAAGGTAATTCCTTCTTTTTGGAGGCATCACCAACACATGGGAGAGCCATTGTAAATAAAAAATATTTAATTTGACATGTTTTTTCATGTAGAGTACCTCGTAGAATTGAAAAGATATAAAATATATTGGGAGTATTTAACTATAACAAAGGAGGATACAATGGTCCAGAATAATTAAATGCCCAACAAGCTAGTTGTACTTTGTGTTGTTTATAATATCAACTCTCAATAATTTTTTCTTGCTTCCAATCAGAAGAGGAGATTAATAATTAATTTTGTTTTTAAAGATTTGTTACTTGATGGCTGGCATTGACACATTAAATTAAGAACATAAATTTTGAGTCAGATGAAGTATATATACATCCCTTCAACATTTAATTCATTGTAGGTCAATATGTTCAAAAGAATCATTTTGAAGATCAAACTATAGGAGATAAGGACAATAGGGTTCAAACCTAGAGAAGAATTGAGAATAAAAATGAACAAGTACACTTTGAATTATTATAAAAAACTGAACAAAGCTCCTATGGGGAGACAAGAAAAGAGAAAGGTTGGTTAGATGCTATGGAGGAGGAATTGACTCAGATTAAGAAAAATGAAACTTGGGAATTAGTTTTGAGACAAAAAGAAAACAAATGTCATTGGTACCAAATGAGTCTTTAGAAACAAGTTTAATGAATATAGATAGTGATCTAGAACAAGGCTATACTTGTATGTAAATGATATGATTAAGTTGAAGGATTTATTTTTGAAGAAACATTTGCTTTAGTAGAAAGGTTGGAAGCAATCAGATTTTTTTTGGCCTTATCAACATTCAAGAATTTCAAGGTATATCAAATGTATGTTAAGTTTGCATTTCTGAATGGACAATTAGAAGAAGTCTACATTGAACAACCGAAAGGATTCCAATGTTCAAAAAGTATAGATTTAATGTGCAAACTAAAGAAAGCAATTTATAGAGTCAAACATGCTCCTAAAGCATGGTACTCTAGATTGGATTTATATCTACAACAATAAAGTTTCAGGAGAGGTAGAACAAATAGTAACCTATATATAAAACTAAAGGTTATCAATTACTGAAGTTGTTTATGTTGATAAAATTATCTTTGGTAGTAGTAGTGATGCTATGCACAAAGAGTTTCAAGATGAAATGCAAAGTGAGTTTGAAATGTCAATGTAGGGTGAATTGTGTTTTTTTCTTGGATTACAAATTTCTCAATCAGACAAAGGTATATTCATTTCTCAAAATAAGTACATACAATAAATGTTGAGCAAGTTTAAGATGAAATAATACAAATCGATGAGTACACCTATGGTTACTAGGTGTAAATTGAGTAATGATGATGAATTTTCTTTGGTAAAACAAAATTTTTATAGGTCAATGATTGGTAGTTTGTTGTATGTGATTGCATCTAGACTGGATATAATGCAAGCCATTGGGATGGTAGCTAGATTTCAAGAAGCACCTAAAGAAACTCATGTTAAGTTAGTAAAAAGGATATTTAGATATTTGAAGGCTACATTAGATTTTTGTCTGTGGTATCCTAAGAGTGAAAAATTTACACTCACTACATACACAGATGTAGATTGGGAAGGAAACATAGATGATCAAAAGAGTACAAGTGGTGGAGATTTCTTTCTTGGTGATAGTCTTGTGTCTTGGTTAAGCAAGAAGCAAGATTCAATATCTTTATCTATAGTATAATTAGAGTATATTGGAATAGCTTCATGTTGCACTCAGGTATTATGGATGAAGCAAAACTTGAAGGAGTTGAAAATAGAGCCTGATGAGCCCATTCCTATTCTTTGTGATAATACTAGTGCCATAAACATCTCCAAGAATTTGGTGATGCATTTACGGACTGTAGACACCTAAAATTTTCCTAAGCAAATCAAACATCTTGATTTCATGTATTAACATCATTTCTCTCATTTTCACCCTAATTCTTCCATTTGATTAAATAATGTCCAAAAATTTAGTTAAATTCACTTTATTCCCCTATTAATTGAATAATTAAGGTTATTTGATTAATTCATCATTTTCACACTAATAATCACTCTTGATTAAATAATTCCCAATTATTTAATTAAAAATATTAATTTCCATCATCCTCACAACTAAATTATTTTCATAATTGTTTAATTTGCTAATTTTTCTCTAACTCTCCAACTTGCACAAAAATATTTCCTAAAGAATTTTCCCTTTTCAAAATTCAAATTTTCCCTCCAATTCAAAATTTCTCCAACGTATTTCCATGAAATTAAGGATATTTTTGAGCTCTCATGAATCCTCAACCATTGACCCTCCTTGATCCAAACTCATCTCCTTGATTTCCTCTCATCCATTGATCATGAGATCGAATCTTGACCATTGATCAAAATATCCAAAATCTATTAAACAAAACCTCTCCTCTTCAATAATAATTCACAATCCTCATAAGCATAGACACTCTCTAGAATTCTTGAGTCATTTCTTGAGCATTTGAGCACCTATTTTGTGAATCACATCCTCTCACATATAGATTTTGTAACATGGATTATGCACAATTTGAGAGATCTACATCACAACTATGCATCAATCCAAAATGGGATTGAAGGTTTTCACTTTCAGTTTGGTTAATTGATTTGCAATTACTTCAATTCTTTATATTAAACCATTTGAATTCTTTGCAAATTAGTTTTATTAAGTATGGGTTTGCATGATCTCAATTGTTTGAATTCTTAGTGTTTGGATTCTAATTAATTAATTCATGCTTACTTACATCCCCTACAATGAGGAAAACACATATTGCAATTAATTTTTGAGAGAGAAGGTTGTAAACAAAGAGTTGAAGTTAGAGTATTTTGAAACCAAGGATAAAATAGAATAATTTTTCACAAAACCTCTTTCCAAGGAGACTTTTGAGTATCTTTGACAAAAAATGGGAGTGGTTTCTCCCTCCTCTTGAATCAAGAGGAAGAAAAGGTTGAGGGGGAGTGTTGACTTCCTACCACAAGAAGACTTGGTAGCCTTGCGGAGTATGCTTGAAGTTGGTTGTGCAGACGTACAATATGGAATCAAGGGGAGTCTATCCAATAAATGTAGTTTTAGATTATGTAGTAATAAATTGACCTCTGCCATTGATGTCAAAGGGGGAGAAATGGAACTCAAAATGCTAAATTATCTAAGGGGTGAAAGTGGAACTCTATATGAAGTGGCTTCAAATGTTGGGATTTCCTGATCCTGATATATTAGATTTGTCATCTTGTGCCTACAACATTTTTTTGTTTTCCATCAATGACAAAGGGGTGGATTTTTGAACATATGTTGTCATTGATGTCAAAGGAGTATTTTCCTTGATGTCAAAGGTTCTTACTGATGTCAAAGGAGTGATGTTAGTAGATTAGTGAAAATTAAATGTAATCATAATTTTGAAATTAGGGTGTATTTATATCATGTAAGGTTAGATAATTTGAGAACAATGAATAATATTGCATGTCTAGTATGCTTGAAATATCATGCTTGTATCTATTCACACTGATGGAAGTAATTTGGAATTTTACATTAAGTTACCTAGTCGATGAGATTATCTTGGTAACATGTTTTGATTTGCATTTCTTAATGGACGTGAGTTATGTCCTATAGTTTGAAAGGAGAGTATTTTTACACATGTTTTTATCTTATTCCCTAGTTTCCAAAATTTATATTCATTAGGAAAAACGTTTGAAGTGATAGAAGGGTCACTATGCTAGTTAATTAACCAAGTTGATGTTCCAGATTTGTGCAACAACAACTTATTGTATGTACTCTACGAAGATAGTTTGGGAAGGTGAAATAGGTCTAGGTTAAGTACTTGATGGAAGTGTACAACATCATATTTTATTGGTGGCATCAAATTTGATTTAGGACCGACTCGCTACACATTTCATGCAAATTTGAATTTAGGTCCTCCTTAGTTGACCTAGCTAACTGTGAATGGTGTAAAGGGATTCTTGGATGACATGAAATGATGGTAATGTAATGGGATATATATAATGACTAATCATCATAGTTTATAAGTGGGTGTGTGAGGAATTATGCGAGAAATTGTAAGTTTAGGTGATTTAATGGAAGTTGCATCTCAATCATTGTGCTTAACTTCATTTTTTGAATTCATGGCTACAACAATTGCATTTCATGAGTAGGTTGGGTTTTATACTTTTATTTTGATTTCATTGATACTAATATTGATCCATATTTCCCTATTATAATTTCAAAAAATAAAATTTGAGTAAATACATTAACACTAGATACTTGTCCATACCTAAATCAAAGCTTTCAACTAGGAGTACAAATAAATATGCAACAACTTTATCCAAACGTTTATTTTTCTAAAGTGTGGGGTTTAGCAATTTACCTTTCATAATTCTCTACACTTTCAAAGTTTATTTTTCTATTTTGGTGCAACTAAAATATGCACATATCATCAAATTATATTTATCCTAACACTTATCTAAACTTGATTGACAATCCGTGGGAATAGATTAAGTTGTATAATTTGAATAGCTTATGACACTAATATATTATTCATGCCTGTAACTGTTGAGATTTCCATTCAGGATCAAAATTATAAGTTGATGATGCTACCTGACACAAATTGCATCCCTGATTCCATGAGGATGCCCTAAGTTTGATGTGAACTAAACAACAATTTGCTAACGATTAGTTTTTTTGTGCCTGCCAAAATTATAGATAGTCTGAGAAAGAAGATAGGAAGAAGAGACAACGCCAAAAAAGATCTTGGGTGTTAAATGGTGACAAATAAAAATAATCAACAAAATAGCCAGAGATTTTATTTTCTTACAACTCTTGTGCATGGCGAGAACATGAATTTTCCCATTCATTGAGTTTATTGAGACAGGTCAAATCTTTAATTAAAAATATAATTATAGTGGAGAAATAATTCTACTAAATTTAAACTTTGGAATGCATTAATTTATTATAATATGATTTAAAATTAACTGAATAATCAAATAATGAATAATAATTTCTTATAGTATGATTTAAATTGAACAGCTTATAACACTAGATTATTCATATTGGTAATTGTTGGGATTTTCATTCAGGATCAGAATTATAAGTTGATGATGATACCTGACACAAATTGCATCCCTAATTTCATGAGGATACCCTAAATTTGATGTGAACCAGATGATAATCTACTAATAGTTAGTTTTTTTGTGCCTACTGGAAATCTAAATATTCCAAGAAAGAAGATAGGAAGAAGAGGCAACAACGACAAGGATCTTGGGTGTCAAATGGAGACAAATAAAAATAACCAACAAAATAGCTAGCTAGAGATTTTCTTTTCTTAGAACTCTCTTGTGCATGGTGAGAACATGAATTTTCTCATTCTTTGAGTTTAATGAGGTGGGTCAAATCTTTAATTAAAAAGATAATTATAGTGGAGAAATAATACTACTAAATTTAAACTTTTGGATGCATTCATTTCTTATGATATGATTTAAATTTAATTGGATAACCAAATAATGATTAATAATTTTATAATATGATTTAAATTAAATAGATTATGACACTAGATTATTCATGTCAGTAATTGTTGGGATTTCTATTCATGATCAAAATTATAAGTTGATGATGATACTTGACACAGATTGGATCCCTAATTCCATGAGGATGCCCTAATTTTGATGCGAACCAGATGATAATTTTCTAACAGTTAGTCTTTTTGTGCCTGTTGGAAGTATAGATATTCTAAGAAAGAAGATAGGAAGAAGAGGCAACGATGATAAGGATCTTGGGTGTCAAAAGGAGATAAATAAAAATAACCAATAGAATAGCTAGGATTTTCTTTTCTTATAACTCTTGTGCATGGTGAGAAATATTTTATTTTCATAGAACTCGTGTGCATGGTGAGAACATGAATTTTCCCATTATTTGAGTTTAATGAGGTGGGTCAAATATTTAATTAAAAAGATAATTATAGTGGAGAAATAATACTACTAACTTTAAACTTTGGGATGCATTAATTTCTTATAATATGACTTAAATTTAATTGTAACCAAATAATGAATAATAATTTCTTATAATATGATTTAAATTGAATGGATTATGACACAAGATTATTAATGCTAGTAACTGTTGGGATTTCCATTTGGGATCAAAATTATAAGTTGATGATGATACCTAACACAAATAGCATCCATGATTCCATGAGGATTCCCTAAGTTTGATGCAAACCAGATGACAATCTTCTAACAAATATTTTTTCTATGCCTGTTGGAAATCTAGATATTTTGAGAAATATAGGAAGAAGAGGCAATGACGACAAGGATCTTGAGTGCCAAATGGAGACAAATTAAAATAACTCACATAATAGCTAGAGATTTTCTTTTCTTAGAACTATTGTGCATGGTGAGAAATATTTTCTTTTCTTAGAAGTCTTGTGCATGGTGAGAACATGAATTTTCCCATTCTTTGAGTTTGATGAGGAAAGTCAAATATTTAATTAAAAAAGATAATTATAGTGGAGAAATAATACTGCTAACTTTAAACTTTGGGATGCATTATTTTTTTATAATATGATTTAAATTTAATTGGATAATCAAATAATGAATAACAATTTCTTATAATATAATTTAAATTGAATAGCTTATGAAACTAGATTATTCATGCTAGTAATTGTTTGGATTTCCATTTGAGATCAAAATTATAAGTTGATGTGATGGGCTTTCACTCAACTAGAAGAATATTTGGTGGTCGCCTCTTTTTTCTTGTAATGGTCAATCGTTGGCTAAGTCACCTTGGCTTAAAGCACTCAGATTCCACAAGAAGGGTATCCAAACCCTGCAACAGTTATTTCATAGACCCATGATGTGTATCATATAGTGGGAAAAATTATGTGCCTTGTACAGGATTCATAACTAGGAGCGTGCTACTTATGATGGTCTAGTGAATGATATTCCAGCAAAGATGCTTCATAAGGTTCAAATTCATGGGACCAAACCCTGATGGAAAGACTGGAAGTGGTATCCAAACACCCCTTTCAGGAACTACAAGCCCTGGCTTGGCTACAGGTGGCTTTCACCACACTTTCCTATGATCCAAAGTTTGAACCGGAGGTGGCTTCTTCAATCCTCCACTCATGTCTGACGTAAAAGATTTGCTGCCACTTGGTCTGCAAGTGTTAGTTTGAAACTTTCCCACATTGCTTGGTGTATTATTTTCCAAGGCTTTCTTGTGGGCTCTCGGCTTGTTCACTTGGGGCTCCAGGACCCTCATTACTATTTTTGTGGGCAAGCTAAGACTTTTTAGCATCTTTTTATGGTTTTTCCCTAGAGCTCAATAGCTTTGGACTTGGATTCATGACTTATTTTGGCCCTTTAGGTTGGAACCTTTCTCCTAGCATATGGTTTTGTTGGGAGATTCGCCTAGATTTCCTGCAAAATTTACCCAAATTTGGCACACTTTCAGGGTGGAAATCCTCTTCAATATCTAGAAAGACAAAAATGCCTGCATATTTTCTCATTCTTAAATGGATACTAATGTTTCCTTATATACCAAAGTTATTATTTGTTCTAATGCGCTCTTACAGATTTAGGTGCAAGCTAACAAAGTTGCGCTTGAGGTTGCTCACCTACACGTATTGTTGGATCACTAGGGCAATGCCCCATGTACTATTGCTCGGGTGTTCGCTTCGCCCACCTCTTCCCGTGGTCGGTCACCTTCTCAGAACCGACAGTGGAGTGGTTTTACGCTTCCCCGCTCTCAACCTCCTCTTCGGTGGGATTCTCGCCCTCCTCGACAAACCCTCTCTCCTCCGCCATGGGCTAGCCAAGGGTGCCCCTTTGGTAGTGCTTCGAGGAGCGGTGATGGCGGTTTTGGGTGGCCCTCTGATGATCCTCTTGCTTCTAGCTCTGATTGGCCAGATACTAGTAAAAAAATTTCATGTTTGGCGCTTGCAATCTTGCCCTGGAATGAGGATAAAGATAAAGAGAAGGAAAAAGATGCTGACGATGGTTGGGGTTCTCCTCCTGACGTTATTCCAGACCTCGCTGATGTATGGGGGAAGAACATGGATGACAGAGACCCTCCTAACTCTATTGGCACTGCTCTGGCCATCTAATGGAATTTTTATATATATATGTTTTGTAATCATGGACTTTCGAGCTCAGCCCATGTGACTTGTTAATTTTTTATTTTTTTGGGTGCTGCCCATTTGACTCTCGGGGTGTGCCTTCTTACCACCCATCTTTTTTTGTGAATATGTAACTTTATCTTAATTTTAATATAGATAACTGCCTATTCATAAATTTTTTTTTATAAGTTGATGATGATACTTGACACAAATTACATCCCTGATTCCATGAGGATTCACTAAGTTTGATGCAAACCGTATGACAATCTGCTAACAATTAGTTTTTTTGTGCCTGCTGAAAATCTAGATATTCCGAGAAAGAAGATAGGAAGAAGAGGCAATGACGACAAGGATCTTGGGTGTCAAATGGAAACAAATAAAAATAACCAACATAATATCTAGAGATTTTATTTTCTTATAACTCTTGTGCATGGTGAGAAATATTTTCTTTTCTTAGAACTCGTGCATGGTGAGAACATGAATTTGCTCATTCTTTGAGTTTAATGAGGCAGGTCAAATCTTTAATTAAAAATATAATTATATTGGATAAATAATACTACTAACTTTAAACTTTGGGATGCATTAATTTCTTATAATATGATTTAAATTTAATTAAATAATCAAATAATGAATAACAATTTCTTATAATATGATTTAAATTGAATAGCTTATGACACTAGATTATTCATGCTGGTAGTTGTTGGGATTTCCATTTGGGGTAAAAATATAAGTTGATTATGATACCTGACACCAATTGCATCCTTGATTCCATGAGGATGCCCTAATTTTGATTTGAACCAGATGGCAATCTTCTAACAATTAGTTTTTTTGTGCCTACTGGAAATCTAGACATTCCAAGAAAGAAGATAGGAAGAAGAGGCAATGGTGACAAGAATCTTGGGTGTCAAATGGAGACAAATAAAAATAACCAAGAGAATAGCTAGAGATTTTCTTTTCTTATAACTATTGTGCATGGTGAGAAATATTTTCTCTTCTTAGAACTCTTGTGCATGGTGACCATTCTTTGAGTTTAATGAGGTAGCTCAAATCTTTAATTAAAAATATAATTATAGTGGAGAAATAATACCGCTAACTTTAAACTTTTGGATGCATTAATTTCTTATAATGTGATTTGAATTTAAGTGAATAATTGAATAATGAATATAATTTAAATTAAAGAAGTTAGAAATAAATAAAAGAAGGATTTTTCATTTTTTTTTTTTCCGATAAAAGGCTATGGCCTATTTAGTATTATATTAATATATTAAAAAATATTTACATCGATTGCTAGAATTATAGTAGTAGCAAAATTGTGCCATTTTTTAGTACATATCTAGTGCATATTTGACACTAATTTTCCCAAACATTTATGAAAAAAACTTTCTAAAACTGTATCAAAATTGTGTCATTTTTTAATACATAACCAGTGCAGATTTGGCACTAACTTCCTAGAATTTTTTTGAAAAGAGTATTTTCTAAAATTGTATCATAGTAAACTAGAAACAAAAAATAGACATCATTTTAAAGCTTTTAGTTATTTTTATTTTGATGTTGGTTTTAATTTTTAATATTGATTTGTTGGTTTTATTAAAATTAAAGATTAAAAAAAATCTTAAATAAATATTAGTTAGATGATAGAGGAAATTTTGCATTAAAAAAATAATTTTAAAAATTGTAAATACTTTAAATTAGATGGACATACATGATAATTTGATGATGATCTAACAATTTAGTTCATGATCCACTTGGCATGGATAAAACTCATTTTAAAATTTTAAAATTTTTGTGAAACCATCTACTCAACCCTTGGGATCATACCTCACATTTGTTTTGGCCTTCCCAACCTTTTGTTTTATGCACTCTTATCCTTGATCAAAATTATTTTGTAACCCTTCAATTGGTGAGGTAGCTTGAGTAGGGTTGTTTGGGCGACTCTAGGGTTATTTGAGCATCTAAGAGGTTGTCTATGTGACCTAACCTAGTAAAAGGGGTGATCCACCTTGGTAAAACAAGTCACACCACTAATATTTTCATGTCCCTTTACTAGAAAATTAATTTGGTAATGTTATTAGTTCATAATTTCTATTTTTCCTTGGATTGACATTTTAAAATAGGGAAATATAAATTTAATATTAATCTATTTTCTTGTAAATTCAAGAGTTAATATTTAACCAAGAATAATTAAATACTAAGTATTGGTATTTATTTTCTCAAGAGAGGTGTGGATCATGACTAAGATGATTTTTTAAAAGATAGAAGCTATTTTTAGAAGATTTATCGCAGCTACGATAAGAATCTATGACAACATCTATGTAGGGTGTAATTGAAAGTGGACACTTGCACATAATGGTCTGTTTTGGCATGTTGTGATGCGGTAAAAAGGGATCTAGGGTCTAAATCACACTTTCTCCTACAACACAATGGAAGGAACCAAAAATGATCACAAACACCCACTGGGCTACTAATCATTATGCAAGAGATAGAATGGTGGGTCAGGGTTTTGGTTCTTTTTGGTGGGTGTGTTGATTGATTGTCAATTAACTTGATTTAAAAATGTAAATATTTTCCTAGGTTAACTAAGAAACTACAAAAAACTATTATGATTTCAGAAGACTACAAAATAGTAACATAGAAAAGGATCATAGAATAGCAAAATGCAAAGACAAATGAACTTGGCATATAAATCTAAGCTCAAGCAGGGTAGATAGGGACGCTAGCACCCTAGACCTAGAAATGAAAATCTTTAAAACAAGGAATCAAATCTCATATTGTCATTATTTGTAGGTTCTTCCCTTCTGGAATCAACTTTGGAACATCTTTTATCAATGATTAATTCCACTTTCGCTAATTTATTGGTCCATGTGAGACTTGAATGCTTGATCTTGCAATTAGGTCTTCAATCCTTTCTCAAATCCACTTCAAATATGTCACCTACACAAAAGAGAGAAGAGAAAGGGTTGTGTCATATGGGAGTGTTGGAACCAAAAATGTAACCCCCAAATTTTCTCTAGTCATGGCCACCCCAATATGATCATTCAATTTCATACCATTAGCACTATTCCTCAAAACCATCACTCTTGCCCAATAAGCCTAAAATCACCATAATAATTCCCTTCATAAATCCATCCCACTAAAATATTATCAAAAATTACTTTCCTATAGCTACCACCTTAATACGTTCATTCCCTAAGTCCGACACTAGATACACATTTCAATGAAACCATGCCATTTCAAGGAGAGTTGCATTATAGTCTCTCTAATAATTTGATAAAACAAGCCAACACAAAATATTAGTGAGACCACCACACTTTGAAGTGACATATCCTAAAGTCTCTCCAATAGCTTGAAAAGGAATGCTTCAAAGACACTTAAGTATTTCAGAGGGAAAATACATCATGTCTTTTTGATAAACAATAATGTGAAGAAATAACGATATTTTAAAAATGCTAAATTACTTTGGCATTCAAGAAATAGAAAAACATCTCGCAGACATAAACAACCATTATGCAATAAATGATGAACAATTTCCAAACCCAAGACACAAGGGACAAAATGCAGTTTCGAAGAGAGAGTGAGTTATCAAGCTAAGTAATGAGAAAGTCTCTTTGATGCCCCAAAAAAAGTCAAAACTAAACATCAAAGAGACAAGCTTATATCGAGATGAAATTGAGGAAAGTCTCTTCAATCACTCTGATAGTAAAAGAGGAACACGACAAAGTAACACTGAGGGAATATTTTGGCAAGACTATATGATATCGAAGGAAATTAATAGAAAGTCTCTCCAAAACTCCGATAAGGAAGAAGGAAATAATGTAAGAATGGTGAAACCCAAGATAAAGTTTTCATAAATACTATGCAATGTCGAAGAGAAATAATTAGATGTCTCTTTGAAACTCCAAAAAGGAAACCAAAGCACAAGAATGTTAAAGAAAGAATAGGATATTGGTGAAAGTATGACTAAAGTCTCTTTGACACAATGAAAATCACTTCTCATTCGGTCGACATGACTAGTGAAGCGTTTGAAGAGAAAATTGACATTAATGATATCGTTGATTAGCAAGTTGGTGCAAGTGTCATTTATGAACTAGAAATGATAGAAGTGTGTCAAATATTGAGTATATCTGTCTCGTAAGATCTCATAATCTTAATGAATTGGAGCTAAAAATTGAGGACGTGAGGTCAAGCAATAGTGAGAAGTTTGGAGAAGGAAAAAATGGTCCAAGTATCCAAGAATCAGCTAAAGGTTTTATTGAAGTTTTCCTGAATTACAATAGAGCTAGGGTTTTAAAACATGGAAGAAACACCAAAAAAACAAAAAGAAAAGAGATAGAAAACTAAGACGAGACTGTTGAACCAAGATTTAATTGAGCAATGTCCCAATTCTGGTCCAAATTCCAGATGAGTAGCCCAGCTAAACCCTTCAATTGAGAATTTGGAAGATAAACACAAGAATTGAGGAGATGTACGGACTCCACAATGAGGGTATGACTCATTCATATACCATTATAGAAAGAAATATAGGCATAGGCCTATGTCAAACCCATGGAATAAGAACTTAGGAAAGATGGTAGTACTGAATGTATTTTCTAATGTGGAGTTAATAAAAGTGATAGCCAAAATGTATAACACCAAGACTTGGTCAATTCATTCACGCGATGGATTGTAGTTTATCATCATCACTAGAGATTATATTTCCATGGTCTTTCAACTAGATACACTTGAGAAAACACCACTGAGAATCAAGGATCTTTTGGAAGAATACCATACAATGGATACACATTATAAAAGATGGAAATTTTATTTGTACAAACCCCAGGATGCGGGGAATCAACTTAGAAGATTTTATGGTAATGAGAGACCTCCATTTTCTATAAATTTATTTAAGGAGTATTATCAATAACCTATTACTCAGCTGAGAAAGTCTTAGGAGTAGATGCTCCTACCAAGATTCTTATTTCCCCCATGGTCTTGGTAGTAGATATTAAAAGCCAAGACGCCAGGTCATATGATTATGTAGAATACTTGGAAGAGGTTATCAAGTCTTCAATTACTGCCATAAAAAACAATAGCAATTTAATTAACTTCAAACAATACTCCTTTCTTATGAATATATGATATTGTATGAGGGGAAAGCAATGGGGATGTGGGGAGAAGGATTGAGAATCAAGGACTTAGATGATGATGAGAACATATGACCAGTGCACATGTGGACTTCAATTTGGGATAGTAGATGTGGGAGGTCCCATTATTTATATTTTGAAGAATACTTCATGAAGCCTCTGTACAAAATATGTGTCCACCATTGTGATTTCAACTTGTCCTCAGAGATACAAAAATTCCTTAGACCCAAGGACAAAAATACTAAATGGAAGATAAGCCACAACTGGGGAGACTAGTATGTGTATGAGGATTGCACTGTGATAAGTATATGGATTTGAGGCAACTCCATTCCTTCTTCCTAGAATGGTGCCCAACACGGTTGCATATTTGGAGATTGTGAGGTAGCTCACCTATTTAGACTATATGCATCTTAAGAGATTAGGAAAGTAGTCTCTTATGCCTTCTACCTTTTTTTTTGGTGATTTTACTATCATTTTTGAGAAAGGGTATGATTCAATTGGTAGAAAAATATATTATTATGGCATGCCATTAGGAAATAAGAGGGAAATTTTTTGATCCTGAACATTTCATTTATGATGCCAAAATGACACAAAAATTGAAAAGGTATGAGCATATGTTTTTTGTGGATGATTTAATCAAAAATTGTGATGAAACTCAGGCAACAAAGGGAAAGGTTGCATACAACAAGATAGTCATGGTAGAAGCATGGAGGAAAGGTCATAAACCATTATATACTGATGCCTTTCATGAAATACAAGATCCTATGGACATAGTTGAGAAGTTAATCTTACATGAAGAAGAATTGAATAAAGATGTACCCCTCATAGCCTTTGAAAAGAGAAGATGTTCTTGTCCAAGGAGACAAGCTGAAAACATAATGCCTTTAAGTCATTCATCACCATAACCCATGACATATGTTAGCTTTTCAGTTGACACTCCCATTACAGTTGATGATGACAGTGAAGAGGAGGATGAGGTCACACAAATAACTGCTCCTACCATTCCCCAGTATAAGTTACCATCGAAGAGAAGTATAATATCATTTGAAGCCTCAAATAAGCTCTTAGATGATGTGATACATAGGGAAAGCCAAGAGTTCATTTCAGATGGTGCATTTTTTCAAACCTCAGAATTCAAGTCATTCATTTATGAATACAAGGGAAAAATGATAAGAGAAAGAAGAAAAGATATTAGCCTTGAGCAGGAAGTTGATGCCTTGAAATAATTGTAAGAATAAGTTGACAAGGAAATGAAAGTCATTACCCCTAAAAGAGGACAAGATTTTCTACAAGAAGCTAGGGTTATTCTTCTCCCAAGATGGGATATTAGTTCAGCTATAGTCTTTGATAGTTTCATGAGGGAAAATAAAACCTTATAGCTAATTGATGAGGCTCTTGACAATATCTATACCAGCTCAGGGTACAATCTAGACAGTGCTACTCTTCATATTTGGGCCCTTTACCCACTAGGGAAAATTCCCTCACTTATTGACAACCCTAATCAAGTATTTGGTCATCTCTTAGTGCAACGAGTAGGGGATACCGATCCCGTTGAGATAGTTGAACTAAATGTCAACATTTCTAAATTCACCAAGGCTTAAATCAAGAAGTTGATAAGAGATAATAAGGGGCTAGCTTCTAAAAATGAGAGACTAAAACAAGAGGTAATTAACTATAGAGACAAGTTTCCTTCCTCCTTTGGTCTTTACTCTCCACTGATAGACTATGAAAGAAAGGTGCTTGAAGCTATGTCTAAGACCGCATATTGGAAATAAAAACATGAAATAATCTAGAAAAATAGGAAGAGTTAAGGAAAGAGTTAAAAACCACTTAATTTGAGATGGCATTAGAATTGGTATGCAAGAGATTTGGCAAGATGTTTAAAAATGTTGATAAGGTCTGGATTATCCATAGCAAGATATTCGTAGCCCACCAAGAACATGGTAGCTTACACGCTAGGATGAAATAGATAGAGGAATAAATAAAAGCCAAAGGAGATGGTGGTGAACAAATGCTTCAGGAGTTCCAAGAAATGATGAAAATGCATGATCATTTCCACAACATATTAACACAAGAATTGGATGATTTCAACTAGCCTTTGAGCATAGATTTACCAAACTTCTTCGATGAAGGGGAGTTGAAAGATCATGATGTGTGGAAGGATGAAATCTCTATGTCTTCCAATAGCTCTGGATGAAATCAATTGATGAAGGGGAGTAGATATTCAAAGCCAAGATGCCAATTCGTATGATTATGTAGAATACTTGGATGAGGTTATCAAGTCTTCACTTACTGCCATGAAAAACAATAGTGATTTAATTGACTTCAAAAAATACTCCTTGCTTATGCATATATGATCTTGTATGAGGGGAAAGCAATGGGGATGTGGGGAGACATATTGAGAACCAAGGACTTAGATGATGATGAGAACATATGACCAGTGCACATGTGGACTTCAATTTGGGATAGTAGATGTGGAAGGTCCCATTATTTATATATTGAAGAGTACTTTGTGAAGCCTCTGTACAAAATGTTTTTCCACCATTGTGTTTTCAACTTGTCTTCAAAGATATAGAAATTCCTTAGACCCAAGGATAAAAACACTAAAGGGAAGATAAGCCACAACTAGGGAGACTGGTATGTGTATGAGGACTGCACTATGATAAGAGTATATGGATTTGAGGCAGCTCCATTCCTTCTTCCTAGAACGGTGCTCGACAGGGTTGCATATTCGGAGATTGTGAGGTAGCTCACCTATTCAGACTATATGCATCTTAAGAGATTATGAAAGTAGTCTCTTATGCATTCTACCCTTTTTTTTGGTGATTTTACTATCATTTCTGAGAAAGGGTATGATTCAATTGGCAGAAAAATAGAATATTATTGCATCCCATTAGGAAATAAGAGGGAATTTTTTTCATCCTGAACATTTCATTTATGATGCCAAAATGACACAAAAATTGAAAATATATGAGCATGTGTTTTTTGTGGATGATGTAATCATAAACTGTGATGAAACTCAGGCAACAAAGAGAAAGGTTGCATACAACAAGATAGTCATGGTAGAAGCATGGAGGAAAGGTCATAAACCATTATATACTGATGCCTTTCATGAAATACAAGATCCTATAGACATAGTTGAGAAGTTAATCTTACATGAAGAAGAATTGAATAAAGATGTACCCCTCATAGCCTTTGAAAAGAGAAGAGGTTCTTGTCCTAAGAGACAATCTGAAAATATAATGCCTTCAACTCATTCATCACCATAACCCATGACAGATGTTATCTTTTCAGTCAACACTCCCATTACAGTTGATGATGACAGTGAAGAGGAGGATGAGGTCACACAAATAACTGCTCCTACCATTCCCCAGTATAAATTACCACCAAAGAGAAGTATAATCTCATTTGAAGCCTCAAATAAGCTCTTAGATGATGTGATACATAGGGAAAGCCAAGAGTTCATTTCAGATGGTGCATTTTTTCAAACCCCATAATTCAAGTCATTCATTTATGAATACAAGGGAAAAATGATAAGAGAAAGAAGAAAAGATATTAGCCCTGAGAAAGAAGTTGATGCTTTGAAATAATTGCAAGAATAAGTGTACAAGGAAATGAAAGTCATTACCCCTAAAAGAGGACAAGATTTTCTACAAGAAGCTAGGGTTATGCTTCTCCCAAGATGGGATATCAGTTTAGCTATAGTCTTCGACAGTTTCATGAGGGAAACTACAACCTTATGGCTAACTGATGAGGCTAGTGACAATATCTATTCCAGCTTAGGGTACAATCCAGACAATGCTACTCTTCATATTTGAGCCCTTTACCCACTAGGGAAAATGCCCTCACTTATTGACAACCCTAATCAAGTATTTGGTAATCTCTTAGTGCTATGAGTAGGGGATACCGATCTTGTTGAGACAGTTGAACTAAATGTCAACATTTCTAAATTCACCAAGGCTCAAATCAAGAAGTTGATAAGAGATAATAAGGGGCTAGCTTTTGAAAATGAGAGACTAAAACAAGAGGTAGTTAACTACAAAGACAAGTTGCCTTCCTCCTCTGGTCTTTACTCTCCACTGAGAGACTATGAAAGAAAGGTGCTTGAAGCTATGTCTAAGACCACATATTTGAAACAAAGACATGAAATAATCTAGAAAAAATAGGAAGAGTTAAGGAAAGAGTTAAAAACCACTACATTTGAGATGGCATCAGAATTGGTATGCAAGAGATTTGGCAAGATGTTTAAAAATGTTGACAAGGTTTGGATTATCCATAGCAAGATATTTGTAGCCCACCAAGAACATGGTAGCTTACACGATAGGATGAAAGAGATAGAGGAATGAATAAAAGCCAAAGGAGATGATGGTGAACAAATTCTTTAGGAGTGCCACGAACTGATGAAAATGCATGATCATTTCCACAACATATTAACACAAGAATTGGATGATTTCAACTAGCCTTTGAGCATAGATTTACCAAAATTCTTCGATGAAGGGGAGTTGAAGGATCAGGATGTGTGGAAGGATGAAATATCTATGTCTTCTAATAGCTCTGGATGAAATCAATCGATGAAGGGGAGTAGATATTGAAAGCCAAGATTCCACATCCTATGATTATATAGAATACTTGGAAGAGGTTATCAAGTCTTCACTTACTGCCATAAAAAATAATAGCGATTTAATTAACTTAAGACAATACTCCTTGCTTATGCATATATGATATTGAATGAGGGGAAAGCAATGGGGATGTGGGGAGAAGGATTGAGAATCAAGGACTTAGATGATGATGAGAACATATGACCAGTGCACATGTGGACTTCAATTTTGGATAATAGATCTGGGAGGTCCCATTATTTATATTTTGAAGAATACTTCGTGAAGCCTCTGTACAAAATGTTTGTTCACCATTGTGATTTCAACTTGTCCTCAGAGGTACATAAATTCCTTAGACCCAAGGATAAAAACACTAAATGGAAGATAAGCCACAACTGGGGAGACTGGTATGTGTATGAGGATTTCACTTTCATAAGAGTATATGGATTTGAGGCAGCTCTATTCCTTCTTCCTAGAACAGTGCCTGACAAATTTGCATATTTGGAGATTGTGAGGTAGCTCACCTATTTAGACTATATGCATCTTAAGAGATTATGAAAGTAGTCTCTTATGCCTTCTACCTTTTGTTTTGGTGATTTTACTATCATTTTTGAGAAAGGGTATGATTCAATTGGCAGAAAAATAGATTATTATGGCACACCATTAGGAAATAAGAGGGAATTTTTTTGATCCTGAACATTTCATTTATGATGCCAAAATGACACAAAAATTGAAAAGATATGAGCATGTGTTTTTTGTGGATGATGTAATCATAACTGTGATGAAACTCAGGCAACAAAGAGAAAGGTTTCATACAACAAGATAGTCATGGTAGAAGCATGGAGGAAATTTCATAAACCATTATATACCGATGCCTTTCATGAAATACAAGATCCTATGGACATAGTTGATAAGTTAATCTTACATGAAGAAGAATTGAATAAAGATGTACCCCTCATAGCCTTTGAAAAGAGAAGAGGTTCTTGTCCTTGGAGACAAGCTGAAAACATAATGCCTTTAAGTCATTCATCACCATAACCCATGACAAATGTTATCTTTTCTATCGACACTCCCATTATAGTTGATGATGACAGTGAAGAGGAGGATGAGGTCACACAAATAATTGCTCCTACCATTCCCCAGTATTAATTACCAACGAAGAGAAGTATAATCTCATTTGAAGCCTCAAATAAGCTCTCAGATGATGTGATACATAGGGAAAGCCAAGAGTTCATTTCAGATGTGCATTTTTTCAAACCTCAGAATTCAAGTCATTCATTTATGAATACTAGGGGAAAATGATAAGAGAAAGAAGAAAAGATATTAGCCCTGAGCAGGAAGATGATGCCTTGAAATAATTGCAAGAATAAATTGACAAGGAAATGAAAGTCATTACCCCTAAAAGAGGACAAGATTTTCTACAAGAAGCTAGGGTTATGCTTCTCCCAAGATGGGATATTAGTTCAGCTATATTCTTCGATAGTTTCATGAGGGAAAATAAAACCTTATAGCTAACTGATGAGGCTAGTGACAATATCTATACCAGCTCAAGGTACAATCCAAACAATGCTACTCTTCATATTTGGGCCCTTTACCCACCAGGGAAAATTCCCTCACTTATTGACAACCCTAATCAAGTATTTGGTCATCTCTTAGTGCAACGAGTAGGGGATACCGATCCTATTGAGATAGTTGAACTAAATGTCAACATTTCTAAATTCACCAAGGCTCAAATCAAGAAGTTGATAAGAGATAATAAGGGGCTAGCTTTTGAAAATGAGAGATTGAAACAAGAGGTAATTTACTACAGAGACAAGTTGCCTTCCTCCTCTGGTCTTTACTCTCCAATGATAGACTATGAAAGAAAGGTGCTTGAAGCTATGTCTAAGACCACATATTGGAACAAAAAAACATGAAATAATCTAGAAAAAATAAAAATAAAACCACTACATTTGAGATGGCATCAGAATTGGTACGCAAGAGATTTGGCAAGATGTTTAAAAATGTTTACAAGGTCTAGATTATCCATAGCAATATATTTGTAGCTCACCAAGAACATGGTAGGTTACACAATAGGATGAAAGAGATAGAGGAATAAATAAAATCCAAAGGCGATGGTGGTGAACAAATGCTTCAGGAGTGCCAAGAATTGATGAAAATGCATGATAATTTCCACAATATATTAACACAAGAATTGGATGATTTCAACTAGAATTTGAGCATTGTTACCAATTTTTTCACTACAGCTCAAATGGTGGAGCTGATTTAAATGTTGTTATATTTAAAAATGAAATGCAGTTATTTCTGAATATGCTTGAGTTTTGTTTTGCACTTCATTTTAGTTCATTAAGTGACAGTTATGCTTTGAAAAGAGGAATCAGAGTTTCAGAACTTGCTATTCAATGCTTTACAGTCAAATGAAGTATAGGACTGAGCATTAAACAATAAGCTTTTCAAATTATTTCATTTATTTCATAAAGCAATTCATATTTACAAGATTTCATTTGATTGAGAGAATTCAAATGCTAGTAAAATTTTTCATTGAGATGCATTTTTTCTTTTCCAAAATGAAAAGCAGAAGGAATGAAATCGAATACCCACATAAGCCATGGATGTGACTGTCATAGTGCATCATAAACAACACACTACACTATGGAGGATGCATAAAGGAGCTCACAATGCTAAGGGTCGAGCCCTCTCATGGCACCCAAGGTGGAAACAAGGCAAGCACAGTGGAAAAATGCAAAGGAAATCAGAGAATAATGGAGGAGAAGTCGCGGTCTTATGGCCTATTTTTCAGCTTTCAAAACAATGGAGAAGCCATCAAATACAAGGAAAGAAACTTACCAAGTCGTGTATGGATGGGTTGAGCAGGCTGAAGATAAAAAACCAAAGTCTCCAAGCACTCCAAGTTGTCAAGCCCTAGTTCATGGCTGCGGCTTTTGCAGAGAGTTTCTGTCAAAAAAACATAAGGTGAAATGATGTGAAATACTAGGGCTAGTTTGGAGTTTTGATCTTTAGGGTTTCCCAAGTCCCTAGGTCAACTTTAGGGTGGATGATTTAATTTATGAATATTAAAATAATATGCTATGATGGTTGACTAGTGAAGGCTAGAGCATTTTGTTCTATGGTCATTGCCTTGGTCACATTTTTGATTAATTTTTAGAAATTAATTAAACTGTTTTGCCTTAGGGATATAAATCAAATTAATTTCATGAAGGGTCATGAGGTCAATATGCCTTAGGATTAAGAATAGACCTAGGGTTTATTTTATTTTTAATTATTTTTGGAGAAAACAATTAAAATATGTAAGGAGGAGTTTGTATAATTTTATGACTTTTTATAGAAAAATAAAAACTTGTAAAGGAGATATAAGGTTATATGCAAAAGTATTTAAAACCTTTAATTGTAAAATGGAATAAGTATAAAACTGCATCATGTAAAGCAGAAGCAAAGCAATGATTTATAAATTTCTTTTTTTTCTTGCTATTTTTAGCAGTTAAGCGTTGAGTTTCTCCTTGGTCGTAATTGAGTTTTCAGTTGGAGAGATAAGGTGTTTTTCTTGCTTTAAAAGCAATTTGTTGCTTTTTTTAGAAGCCTGACAGTTGATGCATGCAAAAAGTGTGACTTTCCACTTTTATGCTGACTTGTTGCACAGTTTTTGGGACATTTTCCTTGAGATTTTTTTCAAAGGCTCATATTAGGATTTGAGACATATATCTTTGGAGAAAACTTAGGGTTTTCTAGTTCAATCTGTTTTTTGCTCTTACACATTTTTGAGCTGAAACTATTTTTTTACTCAGTAAGATTATTTTCTGGCATACTCCTACAGTGAATAAAAAAGCAACATTCCTATCTATCATTTTGTGTCCATTTATAGTCATAGTTTGATGTTTATATGGTGATTTCAATTTAAGAAGTCCTTGTTATGTCCTAGGTTGTAGTTTGATGTAGAAACATGCAAAGATATAGGTTGCATGTCTTGTTTTGAACAAACCTTCATGCAAAGTACTTATGTAAATTTTTTCTTGAGAGGTTGTGAAATCTTTGTTGGTTTTTGGGCACTGTTTGTGAGGAAAATCCAGAATAGTCTTTAGTTCATCATCCAATATAAAAAAAATCAATTCAAAATCATAGGTTTTAAGTTTCTATTTTTCTCTCTATCCTTTTCCCAAGAAGTTTATTAGAATAGGATCATCATACGGAGAACCATCTCGCTCTAGATATTCTCTTTCCTTATAGATCACCCACATCTAGTAAGGTCTCAATGTTGCAACAGATAGTCCAATTTTTTGCAAATCTAATGGGGTGCATATCTGATTACTAACAAGCATAGATTTACCAAACTTCTTCGATGAAGGGGAGTTGAAGGATCGGGATGTGTGGAAGGATGAAATCTCTATGTCTTCCAATAGCTCTGGATGAAATCAATGATGAAGAAGGGGTGATAGAGAAAACACATATACAACTAGGATGAATTTTTGATCTCGAGTATGTTATGAAAGATGTCATCATCAATGCTGACACTTATGGAAAAATGGGATACATCAAACATTTATCGAAGGTTAATATGTTTATCTCATGAGACAAGTAAGGAGTATAGGTTATTGAATTCTCAAGGTATCTGATACATTATCATGGAGTATGGACCTTGGGAAGATCTTCAATGATCATGGGTACTTGATGGAGATTAATCGATCATGGTGCATCATGGATTACTTGTGGACTTCTTACTTTCTATGTTTATGTTTAAACCAATTGTTAGCATTTTTTTTATGAAACAATGTGAATTTTTGTAAAAGGCCCGAAGCTTGTAACTTCTCGCATATATAAAAGGAAACCCAGGCCAGATAAAAATTCATTAGATTAGAATCATACAATAGTAGGAAAATTTCTTAGTAGCAATATTATATAAACATATACAAGACTTCTAATATGAACCAAATCATCTTTTAAAGAAATACAACAGAAGAGAAAGTTCAATTGGTGGCCTAAATTATAGTGTTCAACTGTTGCATGGATGTTATTTCTTATGTGTTATTTGGTTTTCTATAGAGTGGTCTTCCTATGTTATTCAAATTAAGTATATCAATATATATTTAACTTTTCAATACACATTTGTTATAATTGTGTGATTTTGTTGATTGGTTTTTGTGCTAAAGAATTAAATTCCTTTTGAGAAATCATCTTTAATATGTTACTACCCAGGATTAAAGTCCTTTTAAATTGATTATCTTAATTGGTTTCCTTCACACCATAATTAAAATCCTTTCAAGATTTCATAGTAGCTTAGGGGGATATCACTAGGATCAATAAGAAGAGTCCAAATAACTTGCAAACTTTCATTTTTATACAATCTATAAACATCAAAAGTTCCCAACAGTTAGAGTTAATATAAGAGAAAGGATCCACATATCATTGATATCTTGACTTCATTTATCCAATAGGATTAGGCACTAGTCATATTTATTTTAGTAATACACTATCCAAACCTTGTTCATACATCCAAGCTTCAAAAAATATTCAATATGAATTAGCTATTAGCATAGAATCTATTTCACTTCTATGTGTCATTGTGAATAGATTTCCCAAATTAGAAATTACACATATAACTTCTAAATCTGCTCTATCATTTAGGTACACCAACCTAGGTTTGACAGATCCTAAAGTAAAAGGGGATCTTAAACATATCGATCAACCTCATTCATTAGTCAAAGACGTTCCCAAAGAGATTGGAACCCTCTTAAGGTTTACAACATGCATTTTTTAGACCTAACAGATTGGTGACTCTATTGGGGACCAACATAGGAATAATTTGGTTTTAGCCTATCCATTTTAAAAGTCAATTTGGGCCTTTCATCATAGAGTCATAAACATTCACATTTGTGTAAACACTCAATCACCTAACTGAATAGGAGACTCTATTGGGATAAAACAAAGTTCATTCAAATCTTAGTGTCAAAACTTTCCTACTTATGAAGAAGTAGGTGGCGACTCTGTCAAATTTTATGATCAATAAACTAAACATTAGATCAAAAATATTAGATCATAGAAATCAGAGAATTACCATATCACCCAAAATGGATGGTAGAAGATCATTTCACAAAGGAATTCCAAAAAAACAATGGTAGATGGATAGATAAACATGTGTCACCTCCCTAAAAAGCTTGTATAAATAAGAATGAAGCAGTGCCTAATCAATCAAATATCATGCACAATGATAAGGGGAACAGATTAGAGAAACCCTTCAAAATACATAACAACCCTTTGCTTGGGTTAGAGTTTAATAACGATGAGGGATATCAAGTAGTAATAACTAAGAAAAAAACCTTGACTAACAATATTCTCCACTTCAAGTCTAATCCTTAAAAAATGAGTGAGTTCATTGCACGAGAAGAGTAGGAAAGAATCTGAAACAAAAGGGAGTATGACTATAGGATGTCATTACAGTAGGGAGAAGAAACCCAATATGGACTCATGGATCATTATGCCTCTGCCAAAAACCACATCAATCATACTACCATCACCAACATGAAAAATCAAGAGTTGGAACAAGATGTAGATAAAATAGAGGAACTTAGGAGACAACAACTAATAAAATGAAGAGAATTAGTAGCCTAGTAGCAACTACTTCAGATCAATCTCCAGTTGTCAAAAAAAAGACCAAAATATATACCTCCCATAAGCAGGGAGGGAATACCAACACCACCAATTCACAAGGATCATCTCAGAATACAGGTGTTCCAAATATTTCAACACCATACAATACAGTTGGGAATCCAAACCATTATGTGCAATAAAATGTCACACCATAAACCTCACAACCACTGAATACTAATGTCATCTCACAATCCATGAGCAATACTTATCCACCTCCCGACCAAAAATATGTCCTACCTCACCAATACCATATACCTCAAGAAAATGGACAAGGTAGTGTATACCAACACCATAATACTCATCAATATATTCCCCGCCATCAATATCAACAAGGATCCCAATACTAGCCCAAACAACCTAACCAAAACCCCTACTTATAAGGACCCCCAAATGCAAATAGTTACAGACAACTAGATTTAATTGGAAACCCTCTATGTATGTATCCAATTGGAAATTATTTAAAGAGTGCAATCCCAAAGTTTTCTAGAAATAATGATGTCACAGCTGAAGAACACATAAGGATTTTCAATGTATTTATACAAGACTTTGGTATAGGGTATGAAGATGTTCTCATGAGATTTTTCATGATGTATTTGGTTGAAGAAGCCAAGGATTGGTTTAATAGCTTGCATGATCCTTCAATCACTTCCTCAGTAGATTTTAAGAATCAATTCAGAGAACAATATGGAAATTAGTGTGCCCCAGAGTTTCCTATACATGAACTAATGAGTATTCAAAAACATCAAAATGATTTTTTTTTTAATTTCAATCAAAGATTTTCTAAAATATGCAATAAAATACCACCCAGATCTAATACCACTGATGTTATTGCCATCTCCATTTATTTAAAATAATTTGACCCTAAAATTAGATATGAGCTTAGAAACAGATCTCCTAATAGCCTAATAGAAGCCGAAAAAGATGCTACAAATATTGAGAATAATAGAAAAGCTGCAAGCATGGTTAGCAAGAAAGATAACATCAAAATTCCACAAAACCCCAATAAAAATCAAACCAAACATGATAACCATTACAGAATTGATAGACCTAGACTGCATGACATGTTATATAACACTAAATGGAAGAATGGGAGGCCAGTTGATAACAATCACAAACAGAACTGGAAGGATACTTTGGATCCCTTGAAGAAACATGGAGGACATGTAGTAGAAAGTATTATGTGGTGCCAAGCATGCGCTTTTACACATGCATATGAATATTTCATAGTAGCCAAATCCATACAAGAGAAGGAATGGTCCCATGAGCAAGACAGGGATGGTCATACCATAAATATGCTAAGAGGGGGACCTCATCAAATTGATGATGAATACTCATCTTTGGAGGAAGGCTTTGAGTATGATGTCAATAACCAGAGATACAATGTCAACATGGGTTAGTAAGAAGTGTTCTCTAATCATGAATATGACAAGAATGAGACTGCTTATGCATCTCATACAACACCACTATTCCAATTGAGGACACAGATCAAAGAAGAAAATAGGGCTATAACAACAACTATCATGGCAAGAGCAAAAAGAAGTGGTTATAATTTAAGGAGAAAACCCATGGATACAAAATAAGGAACTCTTGGAGGTTTGTTCATAAAAGAACATAAGCACAAAGAAAATGCCTCAAGTGACCAAAATAGAGTGGACAAAGGAAAATTTCAGAAAGATATATCAAAAGAAACCACAAAAGTTGAATCAGAGAATGTGAAGGATAATGTTAAAACTCAAACTGGAGATAAAAAAGCTATTAGATAAGAGAAAATAGAGAAAGTGGTTACTTCCCCCTCAATTTATATTACAAAGGTGTTGACTCAAATCAAGATGATAGTGCCACTAATGGAAATGATGAAAATAGAAGAGTACAAAGATACTGCTCTTAAATTAATTTCCAACACACCCCACAAATAGCAAAATCAGAATAAAGATAAGATAAATAAAGTAAACAATATTGAAAAAGAAACCACAAAAACACCAGAACTCTACTTGGGTGATACCCTTACAAAAAAACCCTCTCAAAAAGATCTATTTTACACCACACTGTTGATTAATAACAAACTGGTAAAAAACTACATGATTGACTTGGGCAACAATCAACATCATGCCTATGGTTGTTATGAAGCAACTAGGCTTATGGGTAAACACTACTTATGGATAATACTACTTTATGGATAATAGGTCAGTCCCAATGGTCAGAGTAATATGGGATGTAGAGTTGAAACTAGCATCATACCTTGAGGCAGCATACAAAACTGATATCATTGTGGTGGATACTCATTATTATGGAATATTGTTGTTCAGACAATGGACCGCTACAGTAGGTGGAAATGTCCAATTGGACCTATCATATGCCACCATACCAATAAATTGTAAAGATGTCATGTTGTATAGGGAACCCAAATTAGAGCATGTTATAGAGCATTTTGATACCAACCAAATGAATTGCTTTTGTGATGTGGATCTTGGAAATTTTAGGATTAAAAAGTCTCAACTAGAATTGTAAAATACAGAGTTGATCAATAGAGAGGCACACCTTTATGACAAGGGAATATGGCAGATGTAATTTGATGGGGTGTGTAGTGAAGGTGGAAATGGCACAGGGATTGTATTCATCTCACCCTTAAGGAAAAATATTTAAGTATTAATTTTTGCTAGTATTTGAATGCACCAATAACATAGCTGAATATGAAGCCTTGTTACTGGGTTTGAACATTGTTATAAGATATGGGATCAATCTGTTGATTGTCCATGGAGAATTTTAATTAATTATCTCTCAGATTAGAGCTAAGTATTCATCAAAGAACAAAATATTAAAGTAGTTCAAAAATGTGGTTTGGGATATAGTTGAATTGTTTGATGCCATCTCAATAAACTGGGTAGAAAGATCCAAGAACATAATGGCAGAATTCTTGGCTAATATGGATCTCAAACGAGATTATATTACATTAACAAGAATGACAGAAGTTGAATTCAAGATAAGGCTCGTTGTTCCAGATAGCATATACAATTGGTAGTTATTTAATGACGATGAGGATTTGATTAAATTCCTCCATTGCATTGATCAATATGAATCATAGGAGATAGATTTCAATGCCTTCATAGAGGAAGTAGATGGAAAAGAAACTATCTTTGGACAAGAATTAGTGTAGCTCAAAACAAACAGAATCCCAAGAGGACTTCTGGCATTAGAAAGGGTATTTGATGGACATGATAGATTTAATTTAAAACCTACACCCATTAAACAGGAAGATGTTAAAGAGATCAACCTCAGAACAAAATTTTCTCCTAAGAAAGTTTATATTGGCAGAAAGATTAGTCCTAAAATTAGAGAGATGCTTATAATACTTCTCCAAAAATATAAGCATGTATTTTCTTGGTCCTATGATGGTTTAAAAAATATAAAGAGGACTTGTTTCGGCCTGAGATACCATTAAAACCTGATGCTAAACCATTTTGAAAAAATTAGCAACCTGTAAACCCTACATTGGCACCAAAGATGTAGGAGGAAATCACAAAGTTAAGGGATGGAAGTATTATTGAACCAATTAGAAACTCCTCCCAGGTATCAAATATAGTACCTATGAGAAAGAAGAATGGAGACATTAGGTTGTGTGTGGATTTTAGAAATCTAAATATGGCATCACTCAAAGATAACTACCCCTTGCTAAATATGGAAGAAATGCTACAAAAAGTAATAGGTTGTGAACTATTATCCATGATGGATGGCTTCTCAAGATATAACCAGGTGAAATTCAAAGATTCAAAACAATATAAGACTGCTTTCACCACTCCTTGGGGAACATATGTTTATGTGAGAATGCATTTTGGCCTTACCAAATTTGGGGCAACATTTCAGAGAGCAATGGATGTGGCCTTTGTCAATTTGATTAATGTTCTAATGGTAGTATATCAAGATGATCTAATAGCCTATTCCAAAAACTCAGAGGATCATTATGCACATTTGGAGAAAATCTTTATCAGAGCACTAGATTATGGAATTTCTCTCAACCCGAAAAAATTTCACTTTGCTATCACAGAGGGAAAGTTATTAGGGAATATTGTCTCAAAAGATGGAGTTTGAATTGATCTAGAATGAGTGGAAGCCATTGAAAAAATTCCCATCCCAAAGACCAGAAATCATCCAATCTTTCTTTGGACAGATTAACTTTTTTAGGTGATTTATCTCAAATTTTGGAAAGATTGTTAAACCAATCTCAAATATGCTAAGGAAAGGTAATAAAATTTCCTAGATAGGAGAATTCGTTGATGTGTTTGTGTCCATTTAGAAGGAAATCAATAAGGCACATGCATTGAAGTCCCCAGAGTTTGACAAACCATTCCAAATATTCTCATTTGCATCATGTCATATAGTGACAATTGTGATGTTCCAAAAAAATGATGAAGGGTATGAACAACCTATTTCATTCTTCAGTAAATCATTATAGGGAGCATAATTGAAGTATGATGTCACACAGAAATAGGCTTATTCCCTAGTAAAAGTGGTCAAGTCATTCAGGTCTTATTTGGTGGGAGTAGAAGTTGTTGCTTATGTACCAAATGCTATAGTAAAATATATTTTTTCATGAATAGAGGTGACTGGAAGAAGGTTTTGTTGGATTAATCATATCCAAGATTATAACATCAACATACAAATCACTAAATTAGTGAGAGGGTAGGGACTACAAAAATTGATGGTTGATTCAAACCTAGAAGCAACATAGATTTGCATCACAAAAGGGGAAGAAAATTGGGTATCAAGCATAGAAAACACATAGTGGTACAATGACATTGCATACTACCTTAAACATATGAAATTACTAGAGGGATTGAATGACAATCAAAAAAGAACCTTAGAAATTCATGCATCAAAATATGTTTTCATGGATGGAGATTTATACTGGAAAAACTAGGAATGGTGTGCTGTTATTGTGCTTAGATGAAACACAAGAAAAACATTTCATTAAGGAAATGCATGATGGTGTGTGTGGAGGACACTTTTTAGCAAATAATACTACAGACAAGATACTGAGATCAGGTTATTATTGGCCTAGGGTCTAAATGATTCTTATAGTTATGTAAGAAAGTGTGAAGCATGCCAAAGATTTTATGGAAAAATGCAATATCAAGGAGCACTATCACTAAGACCCATGTAGGTGGAGGATCCATTCTACCAATGGGGAATTGATTTCATAGGTGATATTATAGACAAATATATCGATGGACATAAGTGGATATTAGTAGCCACTAATTACTTTACAAAGTGGATAAGGCTATACCAACAAAGCAGGCTACTAGAAGGGTTGTAATAAATTTCCTATTGGAAAAAATCATCACTAGATTTGGAGTTCATGTAAGGTTGATAATAGACAATGGCATGTGTTTTAGATTAAAGGAATTCAAAAAAATTTGTTACTCGTATGGTATAAAAATATCATATGATTCACCATATCACCCCCAAGCAAACGGGCAAGCTGAATGCAATAGGAAAAGTATTATGAAGATAATAAAGAGTATGTTGGACACTAATAAAAGGGCATGGGACTCTAAGCTAAGATTAGAAGTTTGGATAGACAGGATCACAATAAATAAGGCTACTAGAAAGTATCCTTTCAAACTAGTATATGGGACCCAAGCTAGGATGCCTTTACAAAACCTTTTACCAATATATAAGTTCATATTACAGGACTTAAACATTCTTGAACCCATGGAGGATAGAACATAATAGTTAAAAGAATTGGACAAAGTTAGACATCTAGTGCAAGAACACAATCAAGAGTTGTAGTCACAGATGAAATACCTATTTGATAAGAGAGCAAAAGAAAGAAAGTTTCAAATAGGGGATATGGTTCTCATGTGGAATGCTAGAGGACGGGAGAAGGGAAAACATGGGAAATTTGAAGCCTTATGGATTGGACCATTTATTATCACTAACAAGTGTGGGGAAGACTCATACTATTTGCAAAACATGACAGGATAAATTCAAGAATTTTCCATTGCATGGACAATTCTAAAGCATTTCTTTTTTTCAAAGAAATAGTATTCCATGCATAGTAGTTTCAAGATTCCTTTTTCTTTTTTTCTATTACCACCCCCATCCATGGTCTACATCCCAAAGTAGCTTTGAATTCTTGTAATGACCTCATAGTTATTCATTCCCAATCACAACCATAGTTGGAACCAAAAATGCAACCCCCAAATTTTCAGTAGTCATGGCCACCCAAATATGATCATTCAATTTCATACCATTAGAACTATTCCTCAAAACCATCATTCTTGCCCAATAAGCCTAAAATTACCATAATAATGCCCTTCATAAATCCATCCCAGTAAAATATCATTCAAAAATAACTTTCCTATAGCTTCCACCTTAATACGTGCATTCCCTCAGTCTAACACTAGTTACACATTTAACTGAAACAATGTCATTTAGGGGAGAGTTGCACTACAATCTCTTTGATAAGTTGATAAAACAAGCCAGCATAGAATATTGGTGAGACCACAACACTTCAAAGTAACATATCCTGAAGTCTCTCCGATAGCCTAAAAAGGAATATTTCAAAGACACTTGAGTATTTTAGAGGGAAAAGACATCATGTCTTTCCGATAAATAGGAATGTGAAGAAACAATGATATTTTAATTTAAATGCTAAATTATTTTGGCATTCAAGAAACAAAAAAAATCTCTCACACATAAACAACCATTATGCAATAAATGAGGAACAGCTGTCAAAGCCAAGACATAGTGGACAGAATATAGTTTCAAAGAGAGAGTGAGTTATCGGGATGAGTAATGAGAAAGTCTCTTCGATGCCCTGAAAATAGTCAAAAGTAAAACATCGAAGAGACAAGATTATATCGAGCGCACATTGAGGAAAGTCTCTTTGATAACTCTAATAGTAAAAGAGGAACATGGAAAAGTAACATCGAGGGAATATTTTGGCAAGACTAAATGATATCGAAGGGAATTAATAGAAAGTCTCTTCAAAAATCCAATAACAAAGAAGGAAAGAATGTAAGAAAGCGATGAAACCAAAGATAAATTTTTCAGAAAGACTATGCGATGTCGAAGAGAAATAATTAGATATCTCTTCTAAACTCTTAAAAGAAAACCAAAGCACAATCATGTTGAAGAGAAAATGGGATATTAGTGAAAGTATGACTAAAGTCTCTTCGACACAGTGAAGATTATTTCTCATTCAGTTGACATTACTAGTGAAGCATTCGAAGAGAAAACTAACATTAATGATATCACTAATCATTAAGTTGGTGCAAGTGACATTTATGAACTAGAAATGATATAAGTGTGTCAAATAATGAATATATCTCACTTCTAAGATCTCATAATCTTATGAATTGGAGTTGAAAATTGAGGATGCGAGGTCGAGAGATAGTGAGAAGTTTGGAGAAGGAAACATTGGTCCAAGTAAGTATCCAAGACTCAGTTGAAGATTTTATTGAAGTTTTCCTGAATTGTAGTACAGCTAGGGTTTTAAAACATGGAAGAAACACTAGAAAAACCAAAAGAAAAGAGACAAAAAAATGAGACAAGACCATTGAACCAAGATTTAATTGAGCAATTTCCCGATTCTGGTCCAAAGTCCAGATGAGTAGCCAAGCTAAACTCTTCACTTGAGAAGTTGGAAGATAAACACAATAATATAGGAGATGTATGGACTCCACAATGAGGGTACGACTTATTCATATACCATTACAAAAATAAATACAGGCATAGGCCTGTGTCGAACCCATAGAATATGAACTTAGGAAAGTTGGCAGTACCAAATATATTTTTCAATTTGTAGTTAATCAAAGTGTTAGCCAAAATGTATAACCCCAAGACGTGGTCAATTCATTCACATGATCGGATGCAATTTATCCTCATCACTAGAGATTATATTTCCATGGTCTTTCAATTGGATACAACTAAGAAAATGCCATTGAGAATTGAGGATCTTTTGGAAGAATATTGTACAATGGATACAAGTTATAAAATATGGAAATCACCTTTGTATAGACCCCGAGATGTGGTGAATCAACTTAGAATATTTTCTCGTAATGAGAGACCTCCATTTTTTGTAAATTTATTTGAGGACTACTATCAATATGCCTATTACTCAGTTGGGTAAGTTTTAGTTGTAGATGCTCCTATCGAGATGGCTATTGCCCCTAAGGTCTTGGAAGAAAATATTCAGATCCAGGACACTAGTTTGTATGACTATGTAGAATACATGGCAGAGGTTATAAACTCTTCACTTACTGCCATAAAAAACAATAGTGATTCAATTAACTTTAGGCAATACTCCTTCCTTATGCATATGATCTTGTATGAGGGGAAAGGAATGGGGATGTACGAAGAAGAATTGAGAATCAAGGACTTAGATGATGATGAGAAGATACAACCAGTGCAAATGTGGACTTCAATTTGGGATAGTAGATGTGGGAGGTCCCATTATTTGTATTTTGAAGAATACTCCATGAAGCCTCTATACAAAATGTTTGGCCACCATTATGATTTAAACTTATCCTCAAAGATATAGAAATTCCTTAGACCCAAGGATAAAAGCCCTAAAGGGAAGATAAGCCACAACTAGGGAGACTGGTATACGCGTACGAGGATTGCACCGTGATAAGAGTATATGGATTTGAGTCAAATCCATTCCTTCTACCTAGAATAGTGCCCAACAAGGTTGCATATCTGGAGATTGTGAGGAGATGGCCTATTTATACTATATGCATTGTAAGATCTATGGAAAGTAGTCTTGTATGCCTTTTGCCTTATGTTTTGGTGATTTTACTATCATTTCTAAGAAAGGGTATGATTCAATTGGTAGAAAAATAGATTATTATGGCATACCATTAGGAAATAAGAGGGAAAAACATTTCATTCATGATGCCAAAATGACACCAAAATTGAAAAGATATGAGCATGTGTTTTTGTGGATGATGTAATAAAAAGTTGTGACAAAACTCAAGCAACAAAGAGAAAGGTTGCATACATTAGGATAGTGATGGTAGAAGCATGGAGAAAAGGTCATAATCCATGATATATTGATTCATTTCATGAAATATAAGATCCTATGGATAGAGTTGAGCAGTTAATCTTACATGAAGATGACTTGACTAAAGATGTACCCCTCATAGCCTTTGAAAAGAGAAAACATTTTTGTCCTAGGAGACAAGATGAAAATATAATGCAATTAAGTCATTTGTCACCACAACCCACAATAGATTTCAGCTTTTCAATCGACGCTCCCATTACAATTGATGATGATAGTGAAGAGGAGCATGAGGTCACACAAATAACTGCTCCTACCATTCCCCAGTATGAATTTCCATTGAAGAGAAGTATAAGCTCATTTGAAGCCTCAAATAAGCTATCAGATGATGTGAGAAATAGGGAAAGCCAAGAGTTCACTTCAGATGGTGCATTTGTTCAAACCCTAGAATTCAAGTCATTCATTTATGAATACAAGGAGAAAGCACATATACAACTAGGTCAAATTTTTGATCTCGATTATGTTATGAAATATATCATCACCAATGCTGACACTTATGAAAAAATGGGATACATCGAACATTTATCGAAGGTTAATTTGTTTATCACATGAGCCAAGTAAGGAGTATAGGTTATTGAATTCTCATGGTATTTGGTGCATTATCATGGAGCATGGACCTTGGGCAGATCTTCAATGATCATGAGTACTTGATGGAGATTAATGGATCATGGTGCATCATGGATTACTTGTGGACTTCTCACTTTCTATGTTTATGTTTAAACCATTTGTTAGCATTTTTTATGAAACAATGCGAATTTTCGTAAAAGGCCTGAAGCTTGTAGCTTCCTACATATATGAAAGGAAACCAAAGCCAAATAAAAAATCATTAGATTAGGATCATATAGTAGTAGAACAATTTCTCAGTAGCAATATTATATAAACATATACAAGAATTCTGATATGTATCAGAGCATCTTTTGAAGAAATATAATGAAAGAGAAAGTTCAATTGGTGGCCTAACTCTAGTGTTCAACTATTGCATGGATGTTATTTGTTATATTTTATTTGGTTGTCTCTGGATTGATCTACCTATTTTATTCAAATTAAGTATATTAACATATATTTAACTTGTCAATACACATTTTTATAATTGTGTGATTTTGTTGATTGGTTTCTATGCAAAAGAATTAAATTTCTTTTGAGAAATCATCTTTAATAGGTTTCTACCTAGGATTAAAGTCCTTTTAAACTAATTATCTTAATTGTTTTCCTTCACACTAGAATTAAAATCCTTTCAAGACTTCATAGTAGCTTAGGGGGATATCACTAGGATCAATAAGAAGAGTCCAAATAACTTGCAAACCTATGCGTTTATACAAGCTATAAACATCAAAAGTTCCCAACAATTAGAGTTAAGCTAATAGAAATGATCCACATATCATTTATATCTCGACTTTGTTTACCCAATAGGATTAGGCACTAGTCAATTCATTTTGTCAATACACTATCAAAACCTTGTTCATAAATCCAACCTTCAAAACATCTACAGTAGGAATTAGTTATTAGCATAGAATCTATTTCACTTCTACATGCCATTGTGAATAGATTTTTTAAATTAGTAATTACACATATAACTATCAAATTTTCTCTATCATTTAGGTACACCCGCCTAGGTCCGGTAGAGCCTAAAGTGTAGGGGGTCTTAAACATATCGATCAGTCTCGTTCGTTAGCCAAAGAAATTCCCAAAGAGATTGGCAGCCTCTCAAGGTTTACAAACTATAATTTTGAGACCTAACAAGGGGATTTACTAGGTCAAACCTCATTTTGGTGTTTCCACCTCCATAATGGCTACGATGATGTAAAGAGTGTCAACTCGAGGTTAGGTAGAGGCAAATGGATAAAAGAATGATAAATTGACAAGTGTTGCAACATACAACTCACATCTTCCTTCCTTGATGGACTGAATTCATTGTACTCATCACCTTCAAAGAGAATTGGATTCTTCATTGAAGCTCCTACAAGTGTCAGTAATCACAAAACAAATGAACATAAAACATGAATAAACTCACTTGAAAACTTGACGTATTGCTAAACATGAATTTTGAATAATCATTAATGTTGTAAACTCTGCTAATTCTTCTCTTGATTTCTTTTTAGGATGCTCAATTGTGATTCCAAAATGCTAGTCATTGCCTCAGGATTTCAAATGGTGAAAAAGACTTGTATTTAGATGTATTTCTTTAATTCTCATAAAATTTATTATCAAAATTCAATAAATGAATTTAAAATAATAAGTGTATTGATAATGAAATATTTAAATAGGGGCCAAAATAGGTAGGACAGGGGTGCGAGCACCCTAGTCTAGACCTGTTTTGGGTCTTTACGTGTCAAATAAATATTAAATGATATTCCCAATTTAATTTTGATTTTCCAAAGATGATCATTGTAGTGTAGGAAATTGTATACCCTTACAATTTCACATTATGGTTGGGTCCATTAATTTATTGGACTTAATTAAGCTTCTAATTTTCCAAATTATACATTCCAAATCCTTATTATTCCCATTTTTTGAAAAGGAAACCAACAATTTAATTAATGCAATTAATATTTTAATCACTTTGGATGATGTGTGTCTTGGACTTTTAGGCCAGGACCCATTCACCCAAGGGAAAATGGGTTCCCTTGAAGTTCTAGGACCCATTTTTAAACATATTTTTTGTGGTATTTTATTGATTCAAATTCAACTTGTAACTATCAGCTTTTGGAATCTAATTTTTGGGAAATTAGATAAACACCTATAAATACATAATCTTTTTATCATTTGAAATCTAACCTGATCAATTACAATACTTTATAAGATCAAATATTATTGTCACGAGCATTCAAGAGAATATTTACTAGTCATTTGTTGCAACAATCAAGATCCTAACATCATTTTCAAGCTTATGTTTGTTCATTCCCTCTTGTGAAGGTTAACATGCATTGTTGATCCTAAAGCATACAAGCATTTTCAACTATCCAAATCCATCAAGAGAAACAAGATAAAGTTCCTTGGAGTGATGTGTTTGTCTTCAATCCTCTAAGGGAAGCCATTGAAGGTTTGGTGAGTTGTAACAATAAAGTGTTCATTCATCATTTCCTTTTCCATTGCCATTATCTTTCTATCAAGGTTTAATTACCAAACATAGGATTTGACTAATGCAAGCCCCCATTCAATAAAAAAAAAATTCCCTCTTTGTGTATGTGCAAATTAAAAGTTGAAGAAGGATTAAAGATATTGAAGAGCAATTTTTTAATTTTTACATAAGTTGTCGTCATTGTTGTCAAGCCACATAAACTAAACTATAAACTTTATTTCCAACTTTCTGATAGTGGAACCTATGACAAACATAAGCTAAAATCCAACATCAGAGGATTGTAAAAAGTGTTTTTAAAAGTCCTAACTAGGACCCATTTTCCCTTGGGCGTACCTCTCCTTCAACAAAGATCAAAACCAACTTTTGGTGATAGGTGCATGTGTTCTAACCCTTCTCAAATCTGCTTGCAAATTGTGATTTCATTTTTTGTACTTTCATGAATTTGCATATAATGTTCTAGCTCTTATATTGCAAATCATTTTAATTAGGTTTCAGATCTGGCCTAATGTCTTAAGGACTGAGATCTAGGTTTGATTGACTCACCATTAAGGTTGAAAGTCAATCTTTACACCTTTTTATCTCTTTCCTAATGAAATACCTTAGGGAAAGATACAAATAGAGAAAAAACAAACCCTTATTGCTTAAGGAACCCCTTTTCCTACTTTTCAATCATTAAACAAGAAATTTAAAATCACAATTGGGTCCAATCACATAAGGGGGAGCTAAACATAGTGTGAAATAATCAAGGGTGACAATTTATGATGCTACATTTAACCCCCACTTTAGTGAGAGTATAAACTTATGCTCATGATCACATTAAAGTAAGGATAAGCCAAGAAGGTTTTTTTATCACAACATTGAAGAGATATGATGTCATCGAACCTAGGGAATACGTTAGACCTAGGCTCAGGATCTTATGACACAAAATGTAAAGATAAAGGAACACACACACCTAAGGTGCAATACAGTAACAAACACAATGCAAACATGATGCATACACAATAAAGACCCAAGGAAAAAACAAAGAAAACATAATAAAATAAAAACACAAGGTTAGTACACTAAAAGGATTCGATTCAATAAGGTAAAGAGACCTCCATCTTAAACTTGTCTCAAATACCAAATGACATCCATTGAATATGATGTTAGATAAAATGGTGTCTCATAAAGACCAACAAGTTATGTTATGCTAGATCACACATTAGCTACATAGATCCACTAGCTATCAAGTTGTGTTATGCTATGTGTTCATGCAATATGATGGGTTTCACAAGGCTATCAAGTTGTGTTATGTTAGTTTATTTATGACATATATGGATCCACTAGTAAGAAATTTGTCTTATGATAGGTGGCCATGTAAAAATTTCTCAAGTTCATAGACCAACAAGCTACATTATGCTAGATCCATGGACTATTTTTCTAATCATGCCTCAGGGAGTACATAAAATTTTAATGTCATGAGGGACCTTTTAATGTCATAGGGAATGAATCGCCTTAGGGGGTGTAAAAAATTTTAACATTCCGGGGGATGAATCACCTCAAGGGGTATAGAAAATTTTAACATCACAGGGGATGAATTACCAATCACATCTTAGGGGGTATTATAAATAACACTACCACAAAGTGTGTACATGAATAAAATAATGACCATGCCTTATGGAGTATTACACATAATACCACTACTTAAGGGTTGCATCAATAAATTCCAAGGACACACCTTAGGTCATATCATGTATAATACCACCACTAAAGGGGCACATAAATGATTTACAAGGCCACAACTCAGGGTATATTGATGGGGGTGAAATGTGTCATCATTTACACCTTTTATTTTCCCTTTACCTTCTCATTTCCATAGTATCCTTTGATATGAACCTGTCACTATTTGTTAATGAAATGAGGATATTTTATAAAATGTGAAGGAAAGATAAAAAATATATATATATAGCAAAACCTTCAATCATTTATTGATTATCTTCATGACTATGATAGCAGGGGATAATTACGTAGATAACACGTGGGCGTAAGAGCATCGATGTAGTGGAGGTGAATTTTTTCAAAGTCATGTGTCATTTTGGATAGGTTTGTTCTGAGTTTATTAGTCTATTCCAAGTTGTTAATCTATTTTGAAGCAATATTGAAAGTCTGTAATCTATTTTTAATTAGCTTTTGATGTTGTTGGTTGCAAGCCAAAACAACCTAGACACTTATATTATTTTTGTTCAACATTAGTTATAAACTTAGCGGCTCACAATATTTATAAATATATATGTTAAGACTCGAATTCATATCGATATAAACATCTATAAAGTTATGTTACATTCTAAATATATAATTCAAATGTCATTTGTATGAATTTGATTAGTGTGGAGTAATCTTTTGTTCAAAAGTTTCATCACCTAATAATCGAAGAAGGTAAGGCCCACTTCCTCGATTACCTAGTGAATCATTATTACAATATTAGTATGTTGTGTGGTAATAAATATTTTCAATTCTAAATCTTTTTTTAGTCTTTAATCATTGTGTTAACTTATAATTATTGGGTTTTTTGCTAATCAGTGTGTTTGTTGTTACATGTGAAGTTGGTTTAGCATATTATATTTCAATGTGCTAATCAATGTGTTTGTTGTTACATGTGAATTTATTTTAGCATATTATATTTCAATAAGTGTTAATCAGTGTATTTATTAATACATGTGAATTTAGTTTAGCACGTCAAATTTCAATTCCATTACTTAGTTATACTTTGTTAATTCATTTTTAGTATGAAGCATTAATTATATTTTCTTTCCTGTTGTTAATCTATCTTTGTTGTAGATTATTCCTGGCACAAGTTCTTATCACAGAATTGACAGGAAGTATAAAAACCAGATTTTTAAATAAATGGAGATTGTGTGTTAGTTGCATCCATCCCACTTAGTTCATTTTTTTCAGCCCTTAGGTCAACTATTACAACACCCTTCGCAAGTATGCAATCCCTAGATTGATCCTTAGGAATAAATTGAGGAAAATATCATTAAATTCTCGAGGATTGATCCAACTATATTTACCAATCTGATAGAATTACAAGGATAGTTTATCTTTCATATCAATCCATAGTTCAATCCAAAAAATTTAGTGCTATTATCAGGGAATGGTGTTAAAGGCCTATTAGTCCAGTGATCTAAGTTAGGACCAGTCTTCTAAGGAAAAAGTCTACGCAATAGTCGACATCGTTTGGATAATTACCCTTAGTTATCTCTATTATAAATCATATAGGTGCATGAATTGTAGTAGAGATAGTAGAGGGAGATTTGTTAAAAAAGGATAAGGGAAGTAGTTCACAACAAGAAAAAAAAACCATTAGTTGTGCACACATCATCTAAAGAATAGTGAGTTAGTCAAACCAGATATCGAAAAGTGTGTTATTGATCCTACCATTATTGAGACCCCTTCTAGTACTCATCAAGAGTCTTCTTAAGAATTGTATAAAATATTTTCTAAATTATTTTAAGAATCTTACCAAATTTGAAGTGGTCTAACCCCAAGAGACCTTATGCCAACTAATACTATCTATGCCCCTTGGGCACTTGGAACCATGGATAACGACAATAACAACAACAACAACAATAACAACAACAATGCAAGAATCAACAAAAATGAAAGGGAATTGGCAAACAAAAACCCAATTACTTTTGAATTTCCCATTGCACATATAGAAGAGGATGCCCCTATGAATAACATACCACACTCAACTTTTTCTTGAGGTCTTTCTATGGAAAAACCTGATATGTTCCTTCTTGAATTTGAATTTTTATGTCACAACTATGATTATCATACCTAGGCACATAAGCTGAAATTGTTTCCGACTACTCTAAAGGATGCAACAATGAGGTGGTTTATGGGGCTAGGACGAGAAACCATTCATAGTTGGAATGATATGAAGAAAAAATCCTTGGAGAAATACGAAGAATATTGTTGAACTAAGGAAACATGAGATGAGATATTTCGCATCATGCAACATGAGGAAGAAACTTTAGAAGATTATTTGAAACGTTTCCGATTTAGTCTACAAAGAACCAAACACACAGGGTTGGCCCATGATACCATAAAAAAAAATTCCTTAAGGGAATTAGAGATGAATTTTTGGATACTTTAAATCTCATGGGTGGAGGTGATATTTCTAAAATGAGGTTTGACGATATTTATGATGTGTGTAGGAACTATTCAAGGTCTACCCGCTCATCTAGGGGGTATGTTGGGAAGCATGTTTCTCTCGGAAGGACATCTAGAATTAAAAAATGTGAATTGGGTACATTACTCAAGGATCTTGAGATTGACCTACTCGACCATATGGGTAAGTAGATAGATACTTTGTATACATGAAGGAAGCAGGAGGAGGTTGAAAAATCCTGAGCCATATTTTGTCCTGTTTTTTGAAAAAGGCATAATGGTGAAGAATGTTCATATGACATAACAAAAATCTCTTCTTTAGAGGAAGAAAGTAAGGACACTATTCTAAAAAATCTTCTTGTAGGTATGACTAAGGTAGAATACATAGATGATCCTATTTACTTCATGGCCTAGCAAAGACCTTGGGAACCAAGAGCAATGCCCCAAACCGATTATCAAGAAATAGGTCCCAAAGTCCTTCTGAACAAAATTCTTTCCCAAAGCAACCTAGATGGTATGGAGGTTGGAAACAACCTCCATACTACCCCTAGTGGACTCAACAATCTCCCCATGCTTCACAATCATGGAAATCATGGTGAGTGCCACCACTAGCATACCCACAATACTAGTCATTTCCTCCATATCCACCACCTCCAACAATAAATCCATATCAATAGTCCCAAAAAAAAATTCCACCTGTTCCATTACCATCTAATCAACCATCTAGTTCAACTCAACCTCTGAAAGTAACACATATTCCCACACAAACATCACCTAATCTAAATAATAAGGTGGCTCAACTAGTTTATAACAATGAAGTGGCAAGATTCTTGTCTTATCTTTTCAATGCATTAGAATTAAATGGTATACACCTAAGATCTAGGAAGAATCTGCAAGAGCCAGCCATCACAGAAGTAGAGGATCCTCCAGTTGAAGTGGAAGAAGAGCAACCATGGCCCCCATTTCCTGATAGGTTGCAAGAGAAACCAGAACAACAGGAAACATCTCAATCAAAATTTGATTTTATGAATGAGTTATATAATGTTAACATTAAAATTTCTTTGTTGTAGGCCATTCAATATGTTCTAGTGTACACAAAATAGGTCAAGGAACTATGTGGGAGGAAACAACAGAAGAAGAAAGATCCCAAGATAGTCTAATTCATTGGAAAATTTGTAGATTTAATGTTGGGGAGGATCTATATCCCCAAGTATGCCGATCTTGGGAGCCCAATGATAAAGGTGTGTATTAGTGATGTAATCATTCCAAATACACTTGTGGATTTAGGAGGAGCCATAAATGTAATGACTAATGAGACTAAAGAGAGACTAGCCCTTCAAGGACTAAGACCTACTCCAATGGTCTTGCAAATCATTGATCACTCCCTTGTAAAACTAGAAGGTATGATTGAAGACATCATTATTTCTATTAAGTCTTGGGAGTATCCAATAGATTTTATGATTTTGGAATCAAATATTAAGCTGGGAGGGTACCCCTTAATTTTAGGAATACCTTGGTTATTCGTTGCTAATGCTTTCATTAATTGTAGGTATGGAAACATGGTGATTTCGAAAGGGGAACAAACAAAACAACTGATGTTGTACCCTCCAGTGCAACATTGTTGGAAACGAAGGATCCATTATGGATCAATAGCGATTTATAAGAATCTTTACCTATTTTGACAATAGATCAAAGTAGGGAATTTTAGGATATATTGAAAGACACTATTATTAATAATTTCTTGCAAAATTATAATTTGGTTGATAATATTTTAGAGACAATGATTTCTCCTACGGGTATAAGTGATAATTGCCTGTTTTTAAATTTTCCACTAGTTAGTAATTCACAGTCTATTCAGCAATTTATTACTTTACATCAATTATTTTTGCATACTTGTATATACAGTCCATTTTTAATATCTAGTAATTTTGACCCATCATTGTATAATTCACAATTTCTTGCTATAAATACCCCTATCTAGTCTCAAGCTATGGAGATCTTTCCTAGAAAAATGCTTAACATAAATCCTAACTTGAGTGCCTTACAAGTAGAAGACTTTATTGCTATGTTTCGCTCCCACAAAGAGGCCATTTTCTTGGGATTACCAAGATATGAGAGTTATTCATCCTGCTACTTGCACACACCATATCTATATAGAGGAAGGGAGTAGATATATGAGACAACCCCAGAGGAGATTGAACCCTATCTTGCATGAAATTGTTAAGGATGAACTTCAAAAGCTACTTGATGTAGTTTTTATCTATCCTATTTCAAATAGCCAATGGGTGTCTCCACTTGTGCTAGTTTAAAAAGAATGGAAAATGGCAAATATGTGTCGATTATAGGGCCCTTAACAAGGCTACTAAGTGTAGACACTGAAAATTGTTCTAAGTCTGAGCTGACAACACTTCTCACTAAATTTTCGTCTAAAACTGATTAAATAATTTATTATTTAATTAGCACTAATATTCTTCTTTGAATTCCCTATAATTAATTTTTTTTTAATTATTTAATTATTGTTCTTCTAAACCATTAATTAAATAATTTTTATTATTTAATTAATGTTCATCACTATTTCTTCCTAACTATCCATCTTAGATTAAATAATTCTTTAATTATTTAATCCCTTAATCTTTCCTCTCAAATTAACTTCTTTGTAATTAAATAAATTCATTTTATTTAATTACCTAATATGGGCTCATAAATTAATAAATTATATTTATTAATTTATTGCATTTATCCTTCTAACTTTGCTAATTTTGAAAGGTGAGGATAATTCATCTTATTTATTTATAAAATATTTAATTATCCTCACCTAAATTTCATTCCCACTTTCTCTCACTTCACTTCCACTTTCCAATTTTTATTCCCACTTTCTCTAACTTAACTCTTTCTCATTTTCCACTTATGACTCTTATTTTCCAAATCCACTCCCCACTTTCGAAATGACAAATTTTAGTTGAAAATAAATAGTTTCCTTATTTATTTTCAATTAACTCTTCTCTTTCTCAATTTAACTCATCCTTCACTCTTTCATTCCTCCACTTTCAAAAAAGTATATTTTGATGAAAATAAATACTTTATTTATTTATTTTCAATTAACTCATTTTTTCCTCCATTTTTAAATGCAAGATTCCTTTCTTACTTATCCTCGCATTCAATCTTGTCCATTGATTATCATTCAATATTGTCCATTCAATTATCTTTTTGAAATCTATAAATTGAGGGCTTATTTCTCAATTTAGATAGACTACATCTTCGATTTCCTTGCAATCATTTCTTCAAATTGCTTTCAATATTTAGTGCATTTGATCACATTTGAGAGCTAGATATCAAATATATTGAAGGAATAAGAAGGACAACAAAATGGAGTGAGAGAAGCACATAACAAGGGTTTGCATTTCTATTTCTTTCTTTATGCATTTCATTCTCACAATTTTGTTGATGTATTGGGATTTCATTTCATGATATTTTATTTGTGGTCTTAGCATTTTGATATCATGTATGCTTAAACCATTTTCCCTAGATACACTAAGAAAGGCCATTTCCCACTTCCCTTTATTGATCAGGTCTTAGACACCCTATCTGGAAAGAAGTTATATTCCTTTCTCGATGGATTTAGTGGGTATAATCAAATCTATATTGCCCTGGAAGATCAAGAAAAAATCACCTTTACTTGCCCATGGTGTACATTTTCCTATAATGTCTTACCTTTCAAATTGTGTAACGCCCCTGCTACATTCCAGCAGGCTATTTTGAGTATTTTTGCAGATTTAATTCATGATTTTGTGGAAGTGTATATCAATGATTTTATTGTTTATGATGATACATATGATGAAGCTAAGGAAAATCTAGAAAAAGTTCTTAAGCGATGTATTGATACTAATCTTTCTTTAAGTCATGAAAAATGTCATATTTTAATGATTGAAGGTATTGTTCTGGGACATTATATTTCTACAAAAGGAATTGAAATGGATCCTAAAAAGGTAAAAATCATTCAAGACTTTCTTGTGCCTACCTCTCCAAAGGATGTACATAGTTTTTTGGGACATACTAGTTATTATAGAAGGTTTATTAAGAATTTCAGCAAGATTGCCTCACCTCTCTTTGTTTTTCTAGGAAAAGATGTTAGTTTCTCATGGATGCCTGAGTGCTAGCAAGCCTTTGAAGAAATCAAAGGTAAACTTATAACTACACTTGTGTTGCAAGGACCCAATTGGGAAATGCCATTTCACATTCATACCAATGCATCACACAATTCCATGGGAGTCGTACTTGGATAGAAGGAAGACTCTCTCTTTTGCTCCATCTATTATGTTAGTAAGAATTTTATTGGTGCAGAGGTAAACTATATTGCCACTGAAAATGAATTCTTGGTTGTATTTTATGCAATAAACAATTTTTTCCACTATATAACTAGGTAAAAGGTCTTTGTGCATATGGATCATTTCTATTATATTTCTGATGAATAAGCCAATTTTTGTAGGATGAGTGATTCAGTGGTTGCTTCTTTTGCAGGAATTCGACATTACTATTCTTGAAAAACTAGGACGAGAGAATGTAGTGGCTTATTTTCTATCTAGACTGCAGCGTGATGATGAACCAATTCCTATAGATGATACTTTTCTAGATGAACACCTTTTTTCTATTTTTGTAAAGATCCCATGGTCTTGTGATATTTCTAACTATCTTGTTACCTGCAGATTTCCACCCCACTTTTCCCTGAGAGAATGTTGAAAGCTTATAGGGCTTAGTGGGTAATACAGTTGGATTAATGGTTTACTTTTTCATACTGGGATTGATAATGTTATGTGTCATTGTGTTGTAGAAGAGGATGTTTTTTATATCCTTCATTCTTGTCACTCTAAGCCTTATGGAGGCCATTTCATGACACAAGGAACCACTAACAAAGTTTTAATTGTAGTATATTATTGGCCAACGATTTACAAGGATTGTAAATTTTTTGTTTAGCATTGTGATAAGTGTCAATGTATGGGCTGGCCTACATGCTCTAATGAGATTCCCTTACACCCCCAGTTATCAATAGAACCATTTGAAATATTGGGTTTAGATTTTTAAGGGCTCATTAATCCTCCTTCTCATAATAAAGAATGCATTTTGGTTTGTATATATTATGTCACTAAATGGGTAGAGTTAGTAGCTTTGAAGCATGCTAGGGATACCATGGTTGCTAAATTCTTGTATTTTAAGATTTTTACCAAGTACGGTGTTCCTAGAGAAATTGTCACAAACCAGGGGACATAGTTCACCTCTGATTTGGTTGATGCATTGGTGCGATAGTATGAAATCAAGCATCGTAAGTCTTCCCTATACTATCCACAATCCAATGGTCAAGTGGAAGTAACAAATTGAGATTTGGAGAAAATTCTCATGAAGGCAGTAGCATTGCACAAGAAATACTTGGCAAACAAAATTCCCGAAGCAGTTTGGGCCTATCGCACAACTTGGAAGATGACCACTGGACTAACACCATATGAGCTTGTCTATGGTAAAAAAGGTTATTTTTCCAATTGAATTAGAAGTAAAGACTCTATGCACTACCCTTCAACTTGGGATGAGTCTTAGTGAAGCCCAGAAAGAAAGAATTACTCAACTCCATTATTTAGATGAGATGTGTCAAGAGGCCCTTCTTCATGCAAAGGTGGTGCAAAAGTAAAGAGTGCAATAGCATGACCACTTCATTCGGTCAAAAACATTCCAACCTAGGGAATGGGAATTGCTTTATGACATTCGATTCTAGGATTTTAAGGGGAAGCTTCATACTCGTTGGCTCAATTCTTATTGAATCCAAACTATGCACTATGGATTCAAAGCACATGGTTCTTCTTGTCAATGGGAACTATTTGAAACTTTACAAATGGCCCCTTTCAAAAGAAACTTTTTTTTGTGATATGGTGAAGGAACTAACTCTTGTTCTTGTTGCCTCCTCAAATTATTTTTTTTCAAATTAAAAAAATGCAATAAAAGATCCAACAATGAGAACCTTCAAGCATTGTTGGCTAGTTAATATTTGAAAACTAGATTCTGGTGGATATAAAATGCAAAATAAAATTAGCAGTGAAAAATGGTTTTCTATCACCTCTAAGTGTTGGTAGATTGAAAACCAGCATGCAAAAAATCTACTTTACAAAAAAATACCTTCCTATCACTTTTGTGCCAAGAATTGCCTTATGACTACAACAGCAATGTCACTCCCTATTAATTGGTGTGGGAAGGTCAATCTTCATTTCATCTATTTGAGGATGAATTTTTGTCCTCTTACTCTTCGATAAGTGACATATTGCTTCAGATTTATACCACCATTCTATGTGCCTCATTCTATACGATTATACTGGGACTTGGTTCTTGTCAGTTTTTGGACAGGAGCCTTTGTTTAGTTTTTTTTGCATATGTTGTTGGTTGGTGTTTGTCTCCTTTTGGCAGTGGTTATTTGGATCTTTTCCACCACATTCCTGGTGTTTCTAACATCTTGCACCCTATACATATAATGGGGCTTTCCATGATTCCATTTATGTACTTCATTCGCTATGCCTAGTTCCAGATGCAATTTTTACTTCATTGGTTCCATGGTCTGCTAGAACATTCGTGTTGCTTACTTGCCAGGATGTCTTACCTCCAATTTTGTTTATTTATTGCACTCCATTCTACATGTAGCGATGTGGCAGCTATGGTACTCCATAGTGGGTCTTATCATTCTTTCCATTTACTGTCTCCCATACACATCCACCTTGGCAAGAAGTTTTGGTGGTGCATTTTTTGATGCGCTGTCCTCATCATCACTCTATGTTGCCTTGGATCTCAGATAAGACACTTCCAAGTTATAATTTCTATGTCAACACTAGCCACACCCTTTGTTTAGACCCATTTTTTGTTTTGTCAGTTTCTCCTACACTCACTTCCAATTTGACTTTTTGTACTCTCGATGGTCATCGGTATCAATATGTTTGGGTTTTTACTTTTCTTTGTTATTTTATTGAATATCTTTATTTTATTTTAATGAATGGTCACATTACCCAAGGATGGTTCACATGCCAAGTTGGTGTTGTGTGGTCTCACAACATTCCCCATTCTAAGGCTTAGGGACACAACAATTTTTTTAAACTCTTATGGTATGAGCTAGCTAGTTGGAAGATCATCAGAAGTAAAAAAGGGTAAAAGAAATCTTTAATTAAAGAGTACTTTGTAATAAAATGTTCTAGGTATCTGATACCATGAACTAGGAATGTTTGAAAGGTGAAAAAGGTAATAAGAATATGAGAAGAATGTTTTGGTCTGATATTTCAAGCTCGGGAAAGATGGAATTCCGATAAAACTGAAGTTTATGGGTAAAGCTGAATACCGGGTACTGAGTACCTGGTTGCAATGTAAAGTGGAGTTTTGAGATATTGTGATTATATAATGAGTCGGATAGTCTAGTAATCTGATATATGTAGAAGATAATCATGCAATGATTTATAATGTTCTTGGAAAGCATGTTATTTATGAGAAATTTGTGTTATAACATTTGAATAATGGTTCTATTTACATGAGATGTTTATAAATGTTTTTTTAAAGGGATTCAATGTGTGCAATTTGTGAGTGCAATAAATATAGATTGTGATGCAAAGTTTGGGTATGGACGGTCAGGAAAACTTGAATTATGGATAGAATCATTTCCAAATCGGGTTGCTTACTTTGGGAGGTTATAAAAAAGAAGGATTTGAGTCGACTGGAATGCTGGAAATCTCGGTATTAAACATGTGGTGGAAACAAATGTCAATCTATGGGGAAGCCCATTCCTGAGAGTAGTATACCCGAAGAAAAACCAAGTGTTGGAGCTGAGTGATAACATAATCATTCTATATGTATGGGGATTTCCTACACGCTATCTTGATTCAAGTTATTATCCTCGTGATAATAAAGGATTAAAACCCGAAGAGCTTCAATGAGAAATTGGAGTTGATCTTCCTTGACTTCAATTATAATTTCTTGGTCAATCACTACCTTCCACGTGCCTTGATATGATTGGCCCCTTGGATTCTCTCTCATGTATTTGTCTTATCCTATCTATGCCTTGTGCTCTATAAAATTCCAAAGGATATCTTTTTTAAGTTAAGTTCAAAATTTGTGGATGTTGGAAGAGCCAAAACTTCTCTATTTTTTGTTATTTTTTACTATTTTTTGAATCATTCTAAACTAAAAAATTGTATGCACATAGACATTGATTAATATTAGAGCCAATTTGATAGCTACCTATCTCATGAATCTTGTGTAGCTAGTTTTTTTAGTTCATCAAAACAAGACTATATGTTGTGTTGTTTAAGGGTGCATGCAAAACCTACCCGGTGTCCAAACTAAAACCATCTCTTTAAAATATCACACTATTTTATATGTAGTTGTGAAGTAATTTGGTGAAGTATAAATTGGTTTTCTTTGATTTAATTAATTCTTTGGGGCATGTGTGGAGAATAATCGAGAGAAATTTTAATTTTCCGTATTTTTTATACTTTATTTTAGAATAGATGTTTAAATTTTGAAAATGTTCCAAAAAAATAGATGAATGGATGGAAATTTATTGAAAATATTTTGTTTTATATTGAAAATTGTTGAATGCTTAAAGCTAAATCTACTTAAGTGATAGAAAACTGAAATTTTTGATGTTCATGAAATATAATTTCTAATTTTTCAATTTCATGATACTTGTTCTTCAGATCCAAATTGAAAACTCGGTGTCTAATATATATATATGATTTTAAACAACATATTCCCTTTGAGATTAACAAAAAAATCACATCATATCCTAGAGTGAACCTAGTATGATCATGACCTAATTATCAGAGACTTGGGATTGAACTGAGTCAATCTTTTGTTCTGTTTAGGCATATTTCCCTTTGAGATTGTCTTGTTCCATATCTTTCAAGAAGGATAGGCTCTTTGTAGTTTGTTTGTGAAGATTTTTATTCACCATGTTGTTGTGAGTGAAATCATCATCAACAGCTGTGCGGAACCATCAAATCATATCCATATTGTAAGATGGGGTAAAATCAAATAGCATAGACTAAGTGGTAGCCAAACACTTCTAAGCTATTAACCTCATCCAAACAAGATAATACAAACAAATGGAGAATAATAAGCTAAAATAATTCAAATCAAATACTCCCCTTTGAAGTTGTTTCACTTCTCTTGTCTCTCCTATTTCTTCCTATACCAATATTTCCCTCATATTTGTTGATGAAGTTGTGCAAATACCTACAAATAGTAAGAAAGAAAGTTGGAGATAATGGTTGTTAAATCAAAAATGGAGGAGGAAGGTTGCTTTTATAGACAACCATTCGAGCGGATGGATGAGATTGATCTTATAGAAATATTCTAAGATCAATGGATGCGGATTCATGAGAGGGAGGTTAAGAAATGGATGGCCAAGATCGAGTTTCTAAAAAGATTCCAAGATCTACGGTTGAAAATTGATGCAACCAGAATATGCCATGCATGGAAAAGATAGGACGTCGATGGCTATGATGCCCAATGACTATGACAGACATGCACGACATGCAGGCTATGACATGAAATAATGACAGGGGGTCTTTGATCAAAATGGAGGGATAAATTATTTATTCGGAAAAGGAGGACAAGCACAAGTGGCAAATAAATTATTTATTTGGAGGAAATGAAAAAGGAGATTTAATTAAATTCATAAATTTAATTAAAGGAGGAGATAGAAATTAAATATGGATAAATGATTTGGATCAATTATTTAAAAGAGAAGAATGACACATAATTAAATAATTTCATCAATTATTTAATTATAGAAGAAGTAAAGGTCAAACAATAATTATTATCTAACTATAGATAGGTGATGAAAGATAAATAATTAAATAAATAATGATTTATTTAATTATTGAAGAAAGGGGGTATTAGTGATGCAATTAATTTGTTTTAATTGATCAGGATAGAATAAAGATTAGAAAGTGAATTAATTAAATAATTATTTAATTATTTAATTAATAAACGAAAATGATCAAGAATAATTAAATAATTAAAATTATTTAATTATTATAGGATGACAACTAAGGAAAAATGTTGCTCGTAGACTTAGGACATTTTTTAGTGTCTGCACATCATATCTGAGAATTGTCAAATCATATCTATTTGGCACACCATAAACCTTTATTATTTGGCCTTGTTTATTCCATATTATTATTACCATGTCATTCATCTGTGTAACCATAAATTGTCATAATTACACCATTGTAAACCACTCTCTAAAATTATTTACTATTCACCTACTTACCGTTTCTACCACATCCATTATCTGCATACTATTCATAACACTTTTCCTTTTCAGTGGTAGTTTTTTCATCTATTAATAGTTTTTTAATGCACACTATTCTAGTATGGAAAAACCTCCTAGTAGTATAATGGTAGGAGACCACTATCACCATTTTGAGCCCACATCCATGAATGAATTGAGAGCTCCATAATTTTTTGATGCATATCAAATCTTTAAACAAGCAGGGTGGGATGCATATTTCAGGAGGTTGAGGGGATATGATGACAAGCTTGCACGGGAATTTGTAATGACCTGCCACAGGAGTCATGCAAGGGTTCATGATTTAGCTATCCTTGTCACAATAGAAGCCATAGCTAATGCTTCTGGATTATTGCTAACAAGGGAAAAATATTTTCTTAATAGTTCAAAGCAAGTGTAGGATTTCAAACCTCTTCATAAAAAGTTTTGAAAATGAGGTGAATCTATCAAAATGGTATATGGGCAAGGTACATGGTTGTCTTCACTTCCACGCCCCTGGAATGATGTAGAATTTTTTTTTATTCAGCATATAACATGTGAAGCTAGGCATGTATATGTGTATGATAAGCATGTTTGACTTATGTTGCATCTATGGTGGGGTATGCTTGTGAATATTCCATTCTTTCTTTATTCTTATGTCAATCAAATGAGAAAGGCAGTCCTAAAAAGACACATGAATTCCTTGTCTCACCATAGACTCATTAAACTATTAATTGTGAGGGAATTAAAGGAAAATTATCCTCCAAGGGGCTGTGACTCATTTATTAGAGATGATACTCTAGAAAATTCTGTAGCAAAAGACTCCTTGACAACCCTAAAAAAATTGTTGAGGAAGACTCTCCCAACATAGAAAAATCTCCTAGCACTTCTGAAAAAGGGGAATATGTACATACAGATGAGGATGAGGATAGTGAGGATGGAAATCCTTCTAATGCACATAAAAAAGATTCTAAGTTGAAGGAAGTCCCTAGTGACTCCCCTAGTTCTTCAAAGAAAAGGGTTTCTATGAAAAGCACTAAACAAACCCTAGGTTCATGTAGCAAACAAGTCAAGGGTTCAAATGATAATCCTATAAGTGTTACATCTAGTGAACGAACACAATAGTCCTTGATTCTAGGGGTAATTGGAAATTGTGTAGTGGTTCATCCTCATCCAAGGCTTCAAATTTTCTCTATGATAAGGAAAATCTACCCACTGCCACAATGGATAAATTGGATAATTTGGCCAATGTAGCCAACAATGTCTTAAGTCCTAAAAAATGAGATGAAGTTGATGATTTGACAGTTTTAGCTATAGTGTTTCATAAAACTAAAAGAACAGAAGTAGTTTCTAGAGATTTGTAAAGGAGTAAAAGGAGGAAAACAAACAAGGAGGTTATGGTCATTGATATAGATAAAACTAGGCCAAAGCAAGAAACTAAAAGCCCTTAGCATAATTCCCTAGTTTTAGAGGAGATATTGACTACCATAGAAGGTGTTCATGATGAGCCTATTCAAACTAAGAAAATGGGTGATGATATTGTCAACTCAAAAAAAATTGTAGATTAGAGGACTGGTGAATCACCTAGTGTTGAATAGGATAACTGAGAAGGGGGGGTGAAGTATTTGTCACAAATTTTAACCTTTAATTCAATCACCAAAACTAATAATTAAATTACTTAAATCCAATGCATAAACACAATAACACCACATTTATGTGGAAAACCCATTAGGGAAAAACCACGGTGAGGATTAACTCACACTATAGAGACTATCAAAATTGATTATAAAAAGGCTTATTGCCTGAAATAAGGCTCACTACCTGAGATAAGGATCACTTCCTGAAACAAGGACTCATTGTCCAACAGGGCTACAACCTAGAGCGCTCACTGCCATAAAGATACAAAGAAGATAAATAAGACTTGTTACAAAGAGAATACAATCCCAATGAAACAAAGGATTCCACCACTGTCACTTGATAAACTTGCATGAATGATAGAGTTCACCTTCTGCTCATTGCATTTGATAACTCGACATTAAGCTTCACACTGATCTATCACACACATCTCACACACACTTTCTGAATAGAATAAATTTTGCATCTACTCTTTCACTTATCTTCTTTTCTCTTGTAAATTTTTTATTACTAGCTCATCATGTATTTATACTAACTCCAACCTTGAAAAAGATCCAAATTTGTCCATCCAATTTTAAATTCAAATTAGGTCAAAACCAAACATCCTAGGGTGGAATTAGAATGAGGGTGAACCAAACACACGCTTCACTAGGACCCAAAATAGATCCAACATGCTTCATCAGCTTCGAAGATAGTGCTTAGCACAAGGTTGGCCAAACCAGTGTAAAACACATAGAACAATTAAGCTCAAAACTTCTAGAAACCAAAAATTTCTTCAATGCAACTAAAAAATATTAACTCTAGAACTGCAATTCAAAAGACTTCATCAAAGAGAGATCTTGACTAGAGACATTTCTCTCGAACCTCAACCACAACACATAAAAACATAGTTCACAACTGGTGAACACAACTCAAACTTCACAACGAACCAACAACAAAAAATATGGATATAGCAACCTTCAACAACTATGACCAATATATCTAAACCACACGAACATAGGGGAAATATCAGAGCAACAACTGAATACATCTAAACTTTATTTAATATAATTTTCTCAATATCCTCAATATATACAGCTAACAACAACTAGTAGATAACCAGTTGACTAGTCGACATCAATGACAACACTTTCATTCCTTTCTCTATTCTTGCAACACCTAGAACTCCCATTTTCACTTCAATTGAGCAAAATCAATTAGATGCATTAGTTGACAATGAGTAGGAGAATATGGAAACACCCCAAACTGAAATCCAAGAGGAAGAGGAAGAGAACCCTCTATTGACAAATCAAGAAATTCATAGTTTTCAGAATTTAGTAACCAAGTTAACAAAGGAGATTCAAGCATTACAAAGATCACTATCCAAGATGATTGAGGAGAACTAGGCTCTACAAAAGAAGTTTCATTATACAAGTTCTCTTAATTCCTCACAGGAAAAGGATATCGGTCAACTCAAAGCAGAACTTGAGCAATAAAATACCTCCAATGCATCTCTTATGCCCATCTAATAACATGAGAAACATATGCATGCACTAAAACATTTATGGTTTAAGGAAATCACCAACATGTTGCAAAAATTATCTTCCCCACCTGGTTTGTACCCTATGTTCTTTTGCATGAGGACATTCAAAACCCTAAGCTGAGGGGAAATGATGTGGGTGAAATTTGTCATCATTTTTACCTTTTATTTTTCCTTTACCTTTTCATTTCCATTGTATCCTTTGATGTTCCTGTCACTATTTGTTAAAGAAATGAGGATATTTTATAAAATGTGAAGAAAGTATAAAAACATAAATATATCAAAACCTTCAATCATTTATTGATTATCTTCATTACTATGATAGTAGGGGATACTTATTTGGATAGCATGTGGGTGCAAGAGCACCATTGGAGTGGAGGTGAAGTTGTTCAAAGTCATGTGTTGTTTTGGCTAAGTCTATTCTAAGTTGATTAGTCTATTCCAAGTTGTTAATATGTTTTGAAACACTATCAAAAGTTTGTAATCTATTTTTAATTAGCTTTCGAGGTTGTTTTCCTTAGACCAAAGCAACCTAGACACTTATATGATTTTTGTTCAACATTAGTTATAAACTTAGTGGCTCACAATATCTATAAATATGTATGTTAAGACTCATATTCATATTGATACATACATCTATAAAATTATGTTTTGTACTTAAGATATAATTCAAATGTCATTCGTATGAATATTGATTAGTGTGGAGTAAGCTTTCGTTCAAAAGTTTCATCACCTAATAATCAAAGAAGGAAAGGCCCACTTCCTCAGTTACCTGGTTAATCATTACAATATTAGTACATTGTGTGGTAATAAGTATTTTTCAGTTTTAAATTTATTTTTAATTTGTTATCATTATGTTAGCTTATAATTATTTGGTGTGTTGTTAATCAGTGTGTTTATTGTTACATGTGAATTTAGTTTAGGACATCAAATTTCAATTTCATTACTTAGTTATATTTTGTTAATTCATTTTTCGTATGAAGCATTAATTCTGTTTTATTGCCTATTGTTAATCTATCTTTGTTGCAGACTGTTCCTGGCATAGGTTCATGTCATAGAACTGATAGGAAGTCTGAAAACTAGATTTATGAATAAATGCAAATTGTTGTTAGTTGCATCCGTCCCCACTTAGTTCATTATTTTCAGCCCTTAGGTAAACTGTTCCAACACCCTTCACAAGTCTACAATCCCTGGATTGACACTTAGGAATAAATTGAGGAAACTACCACAAAATTCCCAAGGATTGATCCAAATATATTTACCAATTTGATAGAATTACAAGGATATTTTATCTTCAATATTAATCCACAGTTTAATCCAAAAAGATATCATGCATAATACCACCACTAAAGGGGCACATGAATGATTTGCAAGGCCACGCCTTAGGGTATATCATTCATAATAAAACCTCTAAAGGGGCACGTGATTTAAATTCTTAGAAGATGCCACAATAGATGGGAGGGAATATGCCCCCCTTAAAATGTCAGTGTACTTGTTACACTAATATTTTAAGGAGACAATGGATGAAGAGGAGACCCTTTAGAAAGGATACTGATGCAGGAGCATCCAGTGGTGTAAGGGAAATCCTACATCACCCAAAAATATATTTACTTTCATTTAGATTTTTGTAGATTTTTTTGCATTTCTGGATACCTTTTTTGTCAAAGAAGAATTCACAACTTTCAAAACTGCTTTTCTGCTTTTTCTGCTCAACTGCTATTTTTAGCAGGTATGAATTTGAAGGCGTGAGGAGGCAAAAATTTAAGGGAAGCTTCGGGATATAATAATAAACACTCTGGTGAAAGAATCAGGCGAAGATCATTCCCGGTTCAAAAGTTATTCAAGTTTCAGTTTCTGCTTTTTGCCCTACAAAATCTTCGGAGCTAATTTTGAGGGACTTAAAGGCTCCGGATGGGCCCGAAAATTGGCGGAAAACGAAAGTGGTTAGCCTTTAGGCCCCACTTTTTGGCACTTCATTTTCGCAAGACCTTTCCGAAAAGGTATTATCATTGAAGATCCGATGGTTAGATCTTGAGTTAGGGCTTCCGGAAGTTTGTGCATAATTAGAATGCTGTTTTTGGCTCCAAACGGAGAATAGGGCTATTTATGGGGTAGTTTCTGACTTTTGTGGGCAGTTTTTGGGAAAGAAGATCGCATGTTGCGAATAGGGGAATTTTTGTAATTTCTTTTCTGTAATTTGCATGTATTGCAGAACTCGAGGATTGGAGATCCTCTGCATGTAAGAATTTCATACTTTGAAAATAATAAGATTTGTTAGTTTTTCTGTGTCTCGGGTTGCACCCTCATCAAGTGGTATCAGAGCAGGTTTTCTTGAGCATGTGGACAGATCGCCGATCGTGAGGCAGTTTGCACCAGGTCTGTGGTTGTGGGTTCAAGATATTCAAGATGCCTCCAAGAGTGGTGCGTGGTAGGTGAGGTGGTGCCAGAGGTGCCAAAAATGCTGGTGGAAGAGATCCATTAGCGGCTGAGGGTTTCAGAGCCCTCCAGAGACAAATTAATGTATTACAAAGAGAGTTAAGAAGAGGGGTAAACCCGAGAAGGGGAGAAGAAAGTGAGGATGAAGAAGAGGTAGAAGATTCAGATGTAGAAGAGGAAGAAGAAGCTATTGATCAAGATCAAATGCGGCTGATAAGGGCCATTTCGAAGATCGAAAAAAGACCTAGAGTAGAAGTTCCCAATTTTTTTGGAAGTCTAAACACGGAAGAGTTGATTGATTGGATCAACGAGTTGGAAGAGTATTTCGAGTATGAAGAAGTAGAGGACCCAGATTGGGTTAAGTTTGCAAAAACGAAGCTGAAGGGCCACGCGAGTATCTGGTGGAAAGAGGTCCAGCTAGAAAGAAATAAGAGAGAAAAGGGAAAGATCACCAAATGGGATTGCATGGTGGAGAAATTGAAGAAGCAGTTCATGCCAATGGACTATGAGTTAGATCTATTGAAGAAATTGCAAGGGTTGAAGCAAGGAAGTAGATCTGTGAAAGAATACACAGAAGATTTTCACAAGATGATCATCAGAACGGGACATGCAGAGGCCAACAAGGAGAAGGTAGCCCGTTATCTTAATGGGTTACGACCAAGCATTCAAGAGGAGTTAAGCCTGGTCAGAATGGCCACCATCGAGGATGCTTACTAGTTTTCACTGAGAGTTGAAGAGAAGTTGAACAAAAGATTTGACAGTAAGCAAAAAGGACGAGGAGGTCAAAGCGGAAGGGGTAGCGGAAGATCTTTTGGAAGCCGAAATGAGGATGAGAAAAAAAATGAAGATGTGGGTACTAGTCAAAGCCAGAGGAATGATAAATTCTACCACCCACGTGATCAGAAGGGTGGTGATCAAAGAGGTAGAGGACGAGGAAGATTTGGGCAAGGACCCGGAAGGGGTGGTTTCAGAGGAACTTGTTTCTGATGTGGTGAAGAAGGACATCGAGCCTATGAATGTCCACAATACCAAGGAAGGACAAACAAAAGGCCAGAAGGTCATGCAAGGGTTGCGCATGTAGATGAGGAGGCTCAATCTAAGCATTCAGATGATGCTAAAAGGGGAGAAGCCCTAGTGGTTAGAAGAGCCCTAGTGACTAAAGAGAAGGAGCCAGAATAGAGGAAGAATCTGTTTCGCACAAGGTGCAAGTGTGAAGACAAATGTTGTGATGTCATTATTGATGGTGGGAGCACTAATAATCTAGTGTCAGAAGAAATGGTTACAAAGTTGAAGCTGAAGAGGGAAAGGCATCCACATCCATATCGGATTGCTTGGTTGCAGAAAGACCACAAAGTTCTAGTCAATGAGCAGTGCTTGGTGAAGTTCAAGATCGAAAGCTATCATGATGAGGTACTCTGCGATATCATCCCCATGGATGCATGTCACATGTTGCTGGGGAGGCCATGGTAGTTTGACAGGCGAGCTGTACATGATGGCCTTGCAAACACTTATTCCCTGATGAAGGATGGAGTCCGCCATAAGTTGAAACCCTTGAAGAAGGCCGAAGAAAAGGTATGCAGTAGTGCTAGAATTTGTTATGTTGATGGAAGGAAATTTTTAGAAGGCATGAAACATGAGCGTGTGTGTTATGCATTGATTCCTAAAATGGATAAGGAGGGTAGTGAGAAGGTTCCAGTAGAAGTTTCTGGGTTATTGAATGAGTTTCAGGATATTATTTTTGATAATGTACCTGAGGGTTTACCACCAATGAGGAAGATCAGTCATCAGATTGACTTGATCCCAGGAGCCAGTTTGCCGAATAAGGCAGCTCATAGAATGACTCTTGCAGAAAATGAGGAGTTTAACAGACAAGTTGAGGAGTTGTTGAGAAAGGGTTTGATTCGAGAGAGTTTGAGTCCATGTGCAGTACCTGCAGTACTAGCACCAAAGAAGGATGGGGAGTGGAGGATGTGTACAGACTCTCGGGCCATAAACAAGATAACTATCAAGTATAGATTTCCCCTACCAAGGATGGATGACCTGATGGACTATTTGAGTGGAGCTTAGTACTTCACAAAGATTGATTTGAAGAGTGGATATCACCAGATCCGGATTCGAGAGGGAGATGAATGGAAGACCGCCTTCAAGACCAAAGAGGGCCTGTATGAGTGGTTAGTCATGCCTTTTGGGCTAACCAATGCATCGAGCACATTTATGCGGCTCATGAACGAGGTACTGAAAGAGTTCCTAGGAAGCTTTGTTATTGTGCATTTAGATGATATTTTGATATTCAATAAGTCACTGGATGAGCATATAATGCATATTGGTAGAGTCTTTGAGAAGTTAAGAGAAGAGAAATTGCTGATTAATCTAAAGAAGTGTAGTTTTGTGAAGAAGGAGTTAGTGTACTTGGGGTTTGTTGTCTCGACAGAAGGTCTCAAGATGGACCCGGAGAAGGTGAAGGCTATTTTGGAATGACCTACCCCAAGAACTGCTACTGAGGTGAGATCTTTCCACGGTTTGGCCAGTTTTTACAGAAAGTTTATTAGAAACTTCAGTAGTATTTGTGCACCCCTAACTGAAACAATGAGAGGGGATAGAAAAGAGTTCAAGTGGAGCACTGGAGCAGCAAGGAGTTTTGATCTATTGAAGCAGAAGGTGATAGAACAACCTATTTTGGCTCTCCCGGATTTCAATAAGGTGTTTTAGGTGGATTGTGATGCCAGTGGTTGTGCCATTGGAGCAGTGTTAAGCCAGGAAGGTAAGCCCATTGCCTATTTTAGTGAAAAGTTAAATGATGCAAAGAGAAAGTACTCTGTATATGATCAAGAATTTTATGCAATAGTTCAAGCATTAAAGAAATGGAGGCATTATTTGTTGTCGAAGGAATTTGTTATGTATATTGACCATCAAGCATTGCAGTACCTAAGGAGTCAGGGAAAATTAAATCAGAGGCATATGAAATGGGTAGAATTTTTGCAGAGTTATACATTTGTTTTAAAACATAGGAGTGGGAAGTCAAATAGGGTTGCAGATGCCTTAAGTAGGAGGCATACATTGTTGATAGAAATGCAGATTGAGGTGGTTGGGTTTAGTGAACTCAAGACATTGTATCCAAATGATCCTAATTTTGCAGAGGCTTGGAAAGCTTGCAAGGAACCTATTACAGTTGATAGGACAAAGTGGCTGGATTTCATAATTCAAGAAGGCATGTTGTTTAAGGGAAGTCAATTGTGTATTCCGAGGAGTTCCATGAGGGAGAACCTCATAAAAGAGAAACACAGTGGAGGAATGGCAGGACATTTTGGTTGAGATAAGACCATTTCCATTATCAGTGAGCATTATTATTGGCCTCAGTTGTCACAAGATGTGAAGAAGTTTGTGCAGAGTTGCAGGGTGTCAAATGGCTAAAGGAGTGAGTCAGAATATAGGGTTGTATCAACCCTTACCTGTACCAGAGAGGCTGTGGGAGGATATAAGTATGGACTTTGTTCTTGGTTTGCCAAGGACACAGAGAGGGAATGATTCAGTATTTGTGGTAGTTGACAGGTTTTCGAAGATGGCACATTTCATCCCATGCCAGAAGACCCATGATGCAGTCCACATTGCTGACTTGTTCTTCAGAGAGGTGGTGAGGCTACATGGTTTTCCAAAGAGTATAGTCTCAGATCGTGACACAAAATTTGTTGGATACTTTTGGAGGACCTTGTGGAAGAAGTTGAAAACAGAGTTGAAGTTTAGTTCAGCACACCATCCCCAGATTGATGGGAAGATTGAAGTTGTGAATAGGAGTTTGGGTAACCTACTGAGATGCTTGGTAGGAGATAAACCAAAGGGATGGGATTTGATCTTACCCCAAGCAAAATTCGCTTACAACAATTCTGTCAATAGAAGCACTGGTAGATCGCCATTCCAGATTGTGTATGGAAGGAGTCCTAGGACTGCTCCAGAATTGAGAAAGATGGACCAAGAGAAGAAGACAAGTGCTGAAGCTGAAGACTTTGCAAAAAACATCAAGAATATGCATGAGAAGGTAAAAAAACACATTAATAGGATGAATATGCAGTATAAGGCTAAGGCAGATCAAAAGAGGAGGTATAAGGAGTTTCAGATTGGTGATGAAGTGATGGTCCACTTGATGAAAGAAAGGTTTCCAGCATGAACCTATAACAAACTGAAGATGAAGAAGTTCGGTCCTTGTAAAATTTTGAAGAGGCATGATTCAGGGAACGCATATGAGGTAGAGTTGTCGGATGGATTCAACATTTACCCTGTGTTCAATATTGCAGATTTGACAGAATATCATGAGAGTGGCACAGAGGAAGTACCAGCAATGGAACAGTGTGGTATTCTAGCACCTACTTTAGAAAAGGAGGAGATTGAAGAAATCTTGGATAGTCGTGTGGGAAGGAGTACCAGAAATAGACAGTATGAAGAATATTTGGTGAAGTGGAGAGGAAGGCCTGCGGAAGATTCATCTTGGTTGTGTGATTTTCTGTGTCTCGGGTTGCACCCTCATCAAATACACACCTCACATGATTAGTTATCCTTGCCTCCCAAGTGTATGGACAAGGAAAACCATTGTGGATATTATCATGTTGCTCCCCATCAATATTTAAATATGACTACACATGTTTTTGTGCCCCCATGTATGGAAATGAGTATCATGTGATACTATGAATTTAACATAGAAAGGAGAAACAACATAAAAAATAATTTATTATTTTATATGGATCAAAAACAATGTCATATGATTGAATTAACCATTAGAGTTTTATTTTAAAGCACAACACTCATTAGTAGAATGACCAAACATTTGATGATATGTAGAAAAGGATGAATTTTATTTTATTTGCTTGCTAGAGTTTCTCTCATGAGGAGGCGAGAGAGTGATTAATTCCAACCTCAAAAATGTGCATAATGTATGCTTTATATCAAACAATGGATGTGAAGCGAGGAGTAGGTCATCTCTTCTTGAACAATGAGGTGGAGATGATAGGGTGGAAGTAATGAATGTCTTATGAAAAGGTTGAGGGTATTGGTAACCAAGTCATACTATAGAGGAATGAAATTTATATTCTAAGAGATCCTGAATTTCATGCTCCTTACTTGTACCCAAACCTTGTTTAGAAAGGATCTTAAATCCTTGACCATAACATGTCTTTTCTAAGTTGACAGGTGCATTAGTTTTGTTTATATGGGATGGATGATGAAGGAAAAAAATATATACTAAGAGAGGGGGTGAAAAAAATATATACTAAGAGAGGGGGAAAAATAATGAATTCAAACTACACAATCTTACCATCCCATGTTAGAGTGTATTCATATTGATCTTGATATGTCAGATTTCTCTTCAACACGAAGCCTCCATAGTTTTACAAAAGCTTGATAATGATGATGAAATCTAAAAATGTGAGGGTGTTTGCTCAATTTTCTCAAGAATCTTATTGACATGACCTTTCTAAAAATTATTTAGATGAATTATGAGAGGGATGAGGGTTATTTTATAAATTTTAGGAAATTGAATCAATAGCCTAGATTAAGAGGTGCCGATTTAAGATCAAAGACTGAGAATGAATGAGAGGAATTGATTGCCTAGTTAATTGACTACAACTAGCTGCAGGATTCCAGTTAACTAGTTGCATGAGATATTGATTGAAGAGTTAAGTAAATTGATTGATAAAAAGACTTTGAGTGAGTGGGAGTTAAGAGAATTGATTGATAAAAATAATTGGAGTGAGTGAGAGTTAAGAGAATTGATTGATTAGAAGAGTGGCCAGTCAATATCAATTGACTGGGAGAGAGTGCCAGTTAATTTTTGAGGAAACAATGTGTTGGGATATGGTGTTGTACACCATTGCATAAAATGATTTATTATAATTTTATAATTAAATAATTATTTAGTTGTGATACACCTTGGTGGTGTTTTTAATCACACTAGGTAATTATTTGGGGTCCACTTGATGTTGTATTGTAACATTGTATTATTACTATTTATGTGGGAGACATGTGATAATAATTTAATATTAGAGAAATATTAAATAATGTGATGTCTTAGTACACAATATTAAATAAGGGGTTAGTGTTTTTGTATTCATATGGTTTTTTGGTACATGGTTTAACCTAAACCACTAGTTGTATTTTGTGTGAGCTTGTGCCTATAAAAGTAAACACATATGTAGTGGTTTAGGTTGGTTGAGTTGTTTGGCTATCATTATTGAGTCTTCTTGAGAGTGTATTTGTGAAGCATGGCATGTGATGTGTGGATTCATGCTTGAACACATGGGAATGCATTGGAGGGCTTGATGTTTCAGAAGTATTCATTGTAACTCTTGTATTTGCTTCATGGTTGATTAATATGATGGAGTATGGATGCTTTTGGAGGCTAGTTTTTTTCCTTCTTGAGGGTTTTCCTAGGGTATATCTCGTGTCATCTTTGATGGATATGTTGTATATTCTCTTGCATGTGGATTCTAAGCAATTATTTGCATTGTTATCTCTTTTGGCTTATGTGGAAATTGTCATATAATGGCTGCAAGTTTCCTTACAAGCGATATTAGAGCTTTCATGGTTGAAGATTTTTTATTATAACCCTAGGTTGAGAAAATGTTGGTTAAGTTTGAATATATGCAATACATGAGAGAATGAAATACATAGAAAGATATGAGGGTTTTGTAGGTTATTTATTGTAGATCTAAATGTTTTGGGTTTGTTGTTATGATGAGTTGTTTGTAGGGTGTGGAAAAATTAGGGAAAAATAAGGTTTCTTGGCTGTGCATTCAAATGGGGGTTTTATGGGGGAAATTTTACAAATGACCTCCTAAGACAAAATGGATCTCATGTTTGGATTCAAATTGGTCGAGAGATGAATTTTGATATATAATTTATCCTATTTTGGTGAAGTTGGAAAAATGCAATTTTTTTTTTGTAAAATCCCCATTTTCGGATTGTACATCATCAAAAAATAAAATATTAAAAAATCCAAAAATAAAAAAGTTCTCCCATCTATCATATATTGTAGGTTTTCAAAGGAAATTGTTGATATTTATCTATTTGGAGATCTCATGAAAAAGACATTGCTAAATTTGTAGTAATATTAGCAAAGGTACTTGTTACAATTAGCCAAATTTGGCTTGCTAAGGTGGAAGTATTTATCAACTATTTGTTTCATTGATCATATATTATGATGCTAACTTGTGTGCATACAGTGTTTGGTACTAAGTCACAATGCAAAGTTGGCATAAGATTGAAATTTTGTACAATGATTATAATTCTCAAGGCACTCTAAGCGTGTCGACATCGTGGGTTGATTTTTCAAGGAACTTGCTTTGTAAAGGGATTTATTGCTTGTCTTGAAATAGTGATTTCGATGTATACTTCCTAACCAGGTTAAGAGCTCATAGTGTATGTAGAATGAAAAATTATTGTAAGTTTCTCTTGCAAATTTCCATGGAGTTAAAATAATTTCGGGTCATAAATTATAGAATGCTGATAGCGGTGAAATCATGGGAAGAGCCCTTTTCTTCTTACATCCACAAGGAAGAGTCGCAGAAGGTTTTCAAAGTAAACTATAAGTCTATTTTGAATTGCATCAGAATTATCATTGGTGAGGATGTTTTGCATACTGAGCTTCAAAGGATTATATTCCCAACCAATTTATTGTCTATATTTTTATCCAATGCTCTGGACTTGTTGCAAAAATTTAATATTTTATGAATTATAGCCAACAATTTTGTGGTTCAGAGTTATCTGGACAATGATGCACTCCTTCAAAGTGTCAAACAGTATGATTTTATGAAAGGAGATGGTTTAGTGGGTGGCCTATTTCCAAAGCATCTCATTCATCATAAGCAATGGTATGCATAAATTTTTCATGGCATGCTTCTATTGACAATGCATGATTCCTCTTCTTTACAGTTGCCTGCAAATCCTAAGGCTGCTAGAGGGGTGTTGTATTATCATTATGTTCCTGATATGAATGTCACAATTCCTTCAAAGGAAGCAGATTCAAAGCATAAGAAAGTGTCTAATGAAAATTCAGTAAATGGGCCTTGTAGAGCTGGTTATAATTCACTCTCTGTTTAGTCAGCTTATGTGGATAGAAGATCCAATCATGGTATATGGGTATAAAATGTAATCAAAAGTTTTATGGGAAGTAAATGTAGCTAGGGTTAGTATAGATGACATGGGTTTTTTGAAAATATGGACTGCTTGTTTGTTTTGATAGTAGGTACATGTAAAATGTATAAGGGTAGATATTGTGGGTAGTCATAGGTTTTGATAGCTGCTCAAATTGTTAAATATGGGGATAAAATTGTCAAAAAATTATGTACGTAATTGAGCTATAACCGAAGGTTTTCTTCCTGGTTCTTTCATGTCGGTATGCTCTTTGAACCAAGTTTTGTAAAATCTATTATTATATAAGGGTAAGTCCACCAATCTGTGACACAATTTTGGCTCTTAAGATGCCACTTTAAAAAAAAAAAAAATCAGCAAAATCTGATTTTCATGAGAAAATGAAGATAGTTACGCTCAAAATTTCAAGATGTAGAAAGAACAAAAGTTGAAGTGCTCCGAGTTTAGTTTCTAAGCTACTATTTTTTTTTGAAATTAATGAAGATTAAGGGTCTCAAAAAATGGGGGGACAAAAAAAGTCCTGTTTTTATCAAAAAAATAGCATAGCACCTGAGAGCTCCCCCTTTTGATTAACTTTTTTTAGAATTTCAAAACTCCCAATGGTGAGAAACTAGCTAACACCATGCAGTTTATCCTCGTTCTTTCGGATAATTTTTTTAATGAATATATAATATTTTATGATTTTTCAAAGTGGACACATCCTAAAAATCTGAAATTTGAGCATGCTCCCCCCTAAATTTTTTGTTCATCATGAGTAGAATGGAGTCTAGTTTCAAAAAATGTAATCTTTTTCACGTTTCGATGAACGAGTGAAAAACTATCCTAAAACTATCACATGTTGGTTTTTGACCAAAAACAAAGGCATTTACCAAAGGAGTCATGGATCAAAACCTTAACTAAATCAAAATGATTATATATATATATATATATATATATATATATATTTAGATAGCTAAGAGAGAGGTTAACACTATCACATTTTTTTATATAGTTTCATTGAAAGACGTGCAAATGAGATGGGGAGCACGAACAAAAATATAAGGAAATTTGGCAAATCTCGTCAATTAACATGTCCAAAGTAGGTCATTTGGCGAGCACCAAATTTGGCATGCACCAAATGTGATGTGTCATTTGGTGAGTGCCAAATTTGGCGCTCGCCAAATTACCTGCTTTGCACAAAACCTGAATTTCCCCTCTCTTTGGTCAACAACTTTGATAATTCTCAGAGTGCACAATTTATGATCATAGATGGATAGTTGAGGTTTTACCTTTCATACACTCTCTAACTCATTACCCTAATTGGATAATTGTCATGTCTCCAAAATAGCAATTACCATAAAGACCAAGTGTTGAAATACAAATAAATTAATAAATAAAATAAATAACAATATTAATATTAAATATAAAATAAATGTGCATCATAGCAATATAAAAATATATAAATATGAAATAACAAACATAATAATAATATATAGGAAAATTATTGTTATTACATTCTAGTATTAAATAACTTAATATCAAAAATAATAATAATAAATAAATATTATAACCATTACACATCAAAGATTGTAATACATTAGAATAAAATAATAATAAGATATTAGAAAATTGGTTTTATTATTAACTTTAATGTTAAAATATGTTCAATAAAACATCAAAATAAAATAATAAAATAAGGATATAATCTGAAATATCACAATTATTAGTAATAATTTTTTTTTTTCAAAAATAGATATTATTGTGATAATAAGTCTTTAAAGACAGCAATTAAATCTAACAAAGGGATATATTTTATGAAAAGTCACCTCTTTCACCAAACAATACATTTCCCCCATGAGTCACCTACCTTGAATGGTATAAAATTATAAATAGAAGGAAGGAAAATAAGGAAGAGGGAAAAACATGGAGAAATATGATCTGCAATTTAGAACAGCATTAACAATGATTGTTATGCATTGGAATATAGAGCCATTTAATATATATATATATATATATTATTTAATAAGAATACAAGTATATATGCATAGATATAGATAAATTTTATAATGAATAATGTGCAATGAATAAAGAATATATATATGAATAAAGAAAGAATAATTATATAAACATATATAAATGAATACTAATGGATATAAGTAAAAGAATAACTAACTATATATGTATATGAAGTATATATATATATGTACACAATTATGCAATCATGATACTTATAAGTATTGATGACTCTTTAATATAAACATAAGTAGATTATGTATATTTATGAATTGCCCTCATCCTATGATCAATTCAGTATAAGGTTGAAGGAGGCAAGTAAGGAAACATGGAGAGATATAGCAACTCAAGTCATGTACTCACTTAGAAATAATATTTAGCATATTTTGAATATAAGAAACATATATTGTTAATCTGATTATTGGTGTAATTCTTTCTTTAGTATTATTATGATGATAATGATGTTGATATTAACTCAAAGAATCAGTAATAAATGCAAATGTATTTGATTGCTAAAAGATTGTCTTTTGAGTGTTTGCAAGCCTACTATGGAGAAAGATCTTGAGAAAAGTGGTGCCTAAAAACCCCACATAACAATCCGTTGCGGCCATGGAGGGGTGGGGGTCCCACTTAAAAATCCGCTGCAGCCATGGAGGGGTGGTAGGCCTAGAACTACTTATAATCTTCATTGGCTTCCCCTAGTAGGTTGAGTGTCTTTTGAGGTGATGGCACAGGTAGAGAAATTAGGTACAAGTGATTCCTCTAAGTATGCCATTTTGAGATGTTCATGCTGCTTAGGGCCAAGGGGTGGGTTGTCCTGATAGGACACTTGTGCTCTTGGGCTTATATGGATAGCTTTGGGCGGCTCTACCCATGCCACTCCTCATATGTCTTTATTATTGATTTGTGATTATATTTATATTTGGATATCTACATATTAATGCTAACAGATATATGTACATGTGGAAAAATTAAATGCAAACTTCAATCCAAGCTTACTTAGTCAAAGAGAACATTCATTTAAAAAAGAAGAAACCCTAAACCTGATCAACAAGCGAATTCTAGGGCAAAGTCGGGTAAGGGAAATTACAATAACTCTTTATCCCTCTGAAGTCTCTCTCTCTCTCAGGCTCACTCCCTCCCACATGACCTAGACTACTCTCTCAGTCCAATCCCCTCTCTCAAGTCTCTTTCCCTCCCACATAGGTACCTAAATAAATCTATCTCACTCCAACCCCCTTTCTCACACTCTCTCTCTCCCTCTTTGGTTGTTTTGTCTCTCTCACTCCATCTCCCTCTCTTAGGTTGTTATCTTTCTCTCTCTTTGTCTCTCTCAAGTCTCTCCCTCCTACCCCCTCTCCCTCTCTTAGGTCTATCACTCACTTCCTCTATCTCTTTCCCATTCCCTCTCTCTCACTCACTCTATCTCTCTCCCTCTCTCTCTCACTCTTCCTCAGGGATCTCCACCCCCCCCCTCTCTCTCTCTCTCACACACACTCCTTCTCTCCCACTCCCTTTATCTCTCTCCCACTATCTCCCACTTTCTCTCTCTCTCTCCCCCTCTCCCTCTCACTCAGGTCTCTCCCTCCCACCCCCTCTCCCTCTCTCTCTCAAGTATCTTCGTCCTACCCCCTCTCCCTCTATCTCTTTGTCAAGTCTCCCCTTCCTACCCCCTCTCCCTCTCACATTAACTCCCTCTATCTCTCTTCCACTCCCTCTATCTATCTCACTCTACCTCTCCATCTCTCTCAAGTATCTCCATCCCACCACCTCCCCCTCTCTCTCTCATGACCTATATCTCTCTCCCACTCTCTTTCCCTCTCCCTCTCTCTCAAGTATCTCCCTCCCACCCCCTATCCCTCCCTCTCTCTCTCTCAAGTCTCTCCCTTCTAACCCCTCTCCCTCTGTCAGGTATCTCTTTGTCTCTCTCTCTCTCTCACTCCCTCTATCTCTCTCCCACATCTCCTCTCTCTCACTCCATCCCTCCCTCTCTCTCTCTTTGTCAAGTCTCCCCATCCTACCCCCTCTCCCTCTCACATTCACTCCCTCTATCTCTCTTCCACTCCATCCCTCTCTCACTCCCTCTATCTCTCTCCCTCTCCCTCTCCCTCTCTCTCAAGTATGTCCCTCCCACCACCTCTCCCTCTCTCTCTCAAGTAGAGGGTTTAGGGTTTAGGGATTACGATTTATGGTTTAAGGGTAGAGGGTTTAAGGGTTTAGGGTTTAACCTAGTTAAGGGTAGAGGGTTGAGGGTTGAGGGTTTATGGTTTAAGGGTTTAAGGTTGAGGGTTGAAGGTTGAGGGTTGAGGGTAGAGGGTTTAAGGTTTAGGGTTTACATATTAAGGGTTAAGGGTAGAGGGTTTAGGGTTTAGAGATTATGATTTACAGTTTAAGGGTAGATGGTGTAGGGTTGAGAGAGAGAGGGGGGTGTTGAGGGTAGAGGGTTAAGGCTAGAGGGTAGAGGGTTTAGAGGTTTAGGTTTATAGTTTAAGGGTAGAGGGTTTAAGGGTTTAGGTTTAACTTGGTTAAGGGTAGAGGGTTTAGGGTTTAAGGGTTGAGGGTAGAGGGTAGATGGTAGAGGGTTTAGGGTTTATGGATTATGGTTTAAGCGTAGAGGGTTTAGGGTTTAGGGATTACAATTTATGGTTTAAGGGTAGATGGTGTAGGGTTGAGAGAGAGAGGGGGTGTTGAGGGTAGAGGGTAAAGGGGTTGAGGGATTAAGAGGGTATTGAGGGATTAGGGTTTAAGGGTTGAGGGTTGAGGGTTGAGGGTTGAGGGTTGATGGATTAAGAGGGTATAGGGGTTGAGGGATTAAGGTTTAAGGGTACAGGGTAGAGGGGTTGAGGGATTAAGAGGGTATAGGGGTTGAGGGATTAAGGTTTAAGGGTTGAGGGTTAAGGGATTAAAAGGGTATAGGGGTTGAGGGTTAAGGGTTGAGGGTTGAGGGATTAAGAGGGTATAAGGGTTGAGGGATTAGGGTTTAAGGGTTGAAGGTTGAGGGTTGAGGGATTAAGAGGGTATAGGGGTTGAGGGATTAGGGTTTAAGGGTTAAGGGTTGAGGGTTGAGGGATTAAGTGGGTATAGGGGTTGAGGGATTAGGGTTTAAGGGTTGAGAGTTGAGGTATTAAGAGGGTATAGGGGTTGAGGGATTAGGGTTTAAGGGTTGAGGGTTAAGGGTTGAGGTTTGAGGGGTTAAGAGGGTATAGGGTTTGAGGGATTAGGGTTTAAGGGTTAAGGGTTGAGGGTTGAGAGATTAAGAGGGTACATGGGTTGAGGGATTGGGGTTTAAGGGTAGAAGGTAGAAGGGTTGAGGGATTAGGAGGGTATAGGGGTTGAGGGATTAGGGTTTAAAGGTTGAGGGTTGAGGGATTAAGAGGGTATAGGGGTTGAGGAATTAGTGTTTAAGGGTTGAGGGTAGAGGGTAGAGGGTAGAGGGTAGAGGGGTTGATGGATTAAGAGGGTATAGGGGTTGAGGGATTAGGGTTTAAGGGTTGAGGGATTAAGAGGGTATATGGGTTGAGGGATTAGGGTTGAGGGATTAAGGGTTGAGGGATTAAGAGCATATAAGGATTGAGGATTAGGGCTTCAAGGGTAAAGGCAGAGGGGTTGAGGATTAAGAGGCATGTGGGTTGAGGGATTAGGGTTTAAGGGTCGAGGGTTGAGGGATTAGGGTTTAAGGGCAGAGGGTGAGGGTTGAGAGGGATCAAGAGGGCATGTGGGTTAAGGGATTATGATTTAAGGGTTGAGGGATTAATAGGGTATAGGGGTCAAGGGTTGAGGGATTATGGTTTAAGGGTTGAGGGATTTAGAGGGTATAGGGGTTGAGGGATTAGGGATTGAGGGTTGAGGATTGAGGGTTGAGGGATTAAGAGGGTATAGGGGTTGAGGGATTAGGGTTTAAGGGTTGAGGGTTGAGGGATTAAGAGGGTAGAGGTGTTGAGTGATTAGGGTTTAAGGGTTGAGGGATGAGGGTTAAGGGTTGAGGGATTAAGAGCATATAGGTGTTGAGGGATTAGGGTTTAAGGGTAGAGGGTAGAGGGGTAGAGGGATTAAGAGGGTATAGGGGTTGAGGGATTAGGGTTTAAGGGTTGAGGGATTAAGAGGGTGTAGGGGTTGAGGGATTAGGGTTTGAGGGTTGAGGGTTGAGGGTTGAGGGTTGAGGGATTAAGAGGGTATATGGGTTAAGGGATTAGGGTTTAAAGGGTTGAGGGTTGAGGGTTGAGGGATTAAGAGGGTATAGGGGTTAAGGGATTAGGGTTTAAGGGTTAAGGGTTGAGGGATTAAGAGCATATAGGGCTTGAGGGATTAGATTTTTGAGGGTAAAGGGTAGAGGGATTGAGGGTGAAGGGTTGAGGGATTAAGAGCGTATAGGGGTTGAGGGATTAGGGTTTAAGGGTAGAGGGTAGAGGGGTTGAGGGATTAAGAGAGTATAGGGGTTGAGAGATCAGGGTTTAAGGGCTGAGGGCTCTAGGATTAAGAGGGCATAGGGCTTGAGGGATTAAGAAATGTATAGGGTTGATGGATTAGGTTTACTTTACAAATGGTATAGGGATTGAGGGATTAGGGTTTAAGGGTTGAGGGTTGAGGGATTAG